>MU213563.1:186458-202323 GCA_018584345.1 Thuja plicata
TCATTATGTGGGATAATGCATGGAAAGCTCTCGAAGCTCTTGGTGTTGCAAACTCACTTCGCCCAAATTATTGCCAACTTGATGGGTATTTTTCTATTTCAAAATATCAATTTGATGGACAATCTGTCTTTTTATTCTAGATTTAGATTAAGTTATAAGATCGAAGTGATGGGCATCTTGTTTTTCTATGGATAATCTGTCATTTTGTACACAAAATTTGTTTTTGTTTTAAGATTTTTTTTTTTGGGTCTGCAATGGGAAGCATAAAATTTTGATCTTTACATGAATAGTAGCATAATTGATTATTCATATTAATTAGATAGTAGGAGGGTTTTAACATAAATCAGTTTCTTTGCTGTGCAGAATTTCTGGCTGGTCAAATTGCACTGGGATGAAAAGGGCAGTCCAACTCATAAAGAAGGCTAAAGGGTGATTAAAATGAAATATAAGAGTAGTTATTTAATTCTATTTCTTGCATGCACTATGCCATCTATTAAATTTTATTGGGCTAAGAGAGATTGAGAAGGAAAGGGATGAAATACTTTCCACGATTGCATCAAATAATCTTTATTCTGGTTGATCTATTGCTATAAATTATAATTCTTATATAATGAATCTGGAACATGTTTAAGATTTTCCTTTTCCATCAACTAGTAAATTGATTTTGTCTTTTCTGATTTACATTTTGTATTTCAGAGAATTAACTATGACCATGGAATCACGATGCATAGAAAGAATCAAGCTTATAGAAACACTTGCTAAAGAATTGCCTCAAGGAGCTATCAGATTCAATTCTAAAGTTGTTTTGATAAATAAGAAAGTCACCTCTTCTTTAACCTTACTGAAACTTGAAGATGGAACTTCTATTTCAACAAAGGTATATTGTCTTCATTTGTACAAGAAAAAGTACTTATATTGTGTAAGTTATTTTTGAATATTATTTTATTGATTAATTGAAAGAAAATTTTGACTTATACTAATAAACATTAATACAAATAAAATATTCAAATATAAGAAAACAAAACAGAAAAATATTATATTATAATTTACCACTCAAAAAATAATGTTTAAAATCTATTAATTAATTAATTTCTTACTTATCTACTGTTCTATGATTATAAATATGTTTACATGATTTGCCTAACATGGAGGACTTAATTTTATGTACATATTTATGTGTAGATATTAATAGGTTGCGATGGAGTTTATTCAGCAGTTGGGAGGTGGATGGGTATACCACCACCAAAGTCTTCAGGACGAATTGCTGTTAGAGGCATGGTAACATATGAGGAGAGCCATGAGTTGGAAAAGTTCCATTCACAGGTTTGGGATAGAGGATTAAGAGCAGGATTCATTCCTTGCACAAAAACACAAGTTTATTGGTTTCTAACAAGAAGATCACAACCTCAAGGTAAGATTCTTATTTAATTATTAGTATATTTTTATTGGTTTAATTTATTATACAAATAATTGAAAATAACATCTAAATATTTTTAACAATTCATGATATATTTTAAGATAAATGGGTGAAACAAATTAATAAGTTGTAAAGTAGATTGTAAAATTAAATTGTTTCTAAATTTTTTAAATTTAATATTTAATACAACCATTATGATTCTATCTATAAATTTTGAGTGGAATATTATTGAATTTAAGCACTTTCTTTTTGAATATTTTTTTAATAACAAGATAATAAAATTTTATATGTTTTGATTATTTATTTATAATTAAATTTCCTGTCATCTTCAACACATATTTTAAATCACAAAATAAACTCATGGGTTGATTAAAGAAGTTGTAGGAGCTCTACCTACATAGTTGCACCTACAATAGATCCACTGGTAACCATTATGAAGACTTACAATAATTACATTTATAACCACTATCAAAGGGACCTACAAAAGTTGCACCTGCAATCACTATTAGAAGGATATATAGCATCTCTTTTTATGTGTTGTAAAAAGTTCTCATTTCTAAATCTACTAGTCTTAAGCATCATAATTTCTAGGAAGCAACCAGTATACAAAGCATTGCATCCGTTGTAACTATATTTTGTGAGGTGGAGCTCATATATCACAAAAATGCTCTATTATAATGAATGTGAATAACTTGTAAATGAAGAATAAATTATGCATATAAGGAATCAATAAAGACAGGATGAGATTTAGATGAAGTCAAATTTAACTTAAAAATATGTGATTTGACTTTTATATTCTGGTTGTTTTCTATTATTCTGATGATGGATTACAGAGAAGCAATTTGACTTTTACATTCTAATTGTTTTCTATTATTCTGATGATAGATTACAGAAAAGCAATTTGATTACATTAAAAATATGTGACAAAATTATACTAAATTTCATCATTACAACAATATCATAAATAGTTTTATCACATTTAAAAAAATCTTTAATGATTTCATGTTTTTCATTGATTGAAAGTTCCAATTGTTGATCTCTAAGTTAATCTTAAACTTTACAACTTGTAATTTCACTGTCTGTGGGATTTGATCTCTATTTTGCAGATGCAAATGTATCTGGCGATGCTGAAAAGATTCGCCATGCAACCTTAGACATTATCCGTGATTTTCCAAAACCCTTTGCAGAATTGATAGAAGCAAGTCCAGCAGAAACAATGAGTTTGGCAGATATGAAGGTGAGGTTGATATGGCCATGGGAAAAGCTCCTCCCTGGTAAAGGAAATGGAAGTGTGACACTTGTAGGAGATGCACTGCATCCAATGACCCCTGATCTTGGTCAAGGTAAGATGGATTTTAAAGTTACCTGCTACAAAATGGTGTAAAGCTTTTTCTTGAATGTTCATTAAATTTTTATTTTAAATTAGAATCTTTGTACTATTTTTAGTTTGAAAATAGTTGCTTTGCATTTTGTATTGGATTATTGTTTTAATTCTATGTGCAATTGGGTTCATTTATTATAGGCGCATGTTCTTCTTTGGAGGATGCAATAGTTCTGGGAAGATGCCTTGGAGAAACCATGAAAAATATAAACCTTGTGCAATGGGGAGAGGAAGAGGAGAAAAAGATAGAATCTTGTTTCAAAAAATACTTGCAAGAGAGGAGATGGAGAGTGTTTACCCTTACCAGTGCAGCATTTATTATAGGAATTCTTAATGAAGGATCCTCTAAACTCATTCGTTTTGCAAGAGATTGGGTTTTATTTCCATTGTTCTCCATGTCATACTTCATGTATTTTGCCGACTTTGACTGTGGAAGTCTGAAATTTAAATCATCCAAAGAGTGTAAACAAACATTTTTCTCTATGCAAAGAAATCTGTAAAGAATAAAGAACAGTGAATTGGTTAAGGAAACCAATTGAATGTTATTAGATTCCTTACCAAATGTTTGTAGGCCTTATCAAATAATGTGAATCATTTCCTATTTTGTTTTTAAGATTCTTTGTATACTGTTTCATAGATTAAGAAGGGCAAATGCTATTTCATGTTTTCAAATAAATTTTAAATTTATTGGAGTCCATCTATGTGTGAACATGTTTTGATTAAATTGTTATAAGTGACAAAATATCTGTATATTCACATCTCAAGGTAAGGAAGGGAAGCCGTTGCCTCTTGTATTTTGGAGAGTAATGGAAGAACTTATCTGCGTCAAATGAATAAAATGTAAGTTTTGTATTAGAAGGGTCATTATGGAAAGTATACACCATGGTCTCCGGGAAATGCAACTCTAGGAAATAACCTGCCCGCTAACGCTTTCCCATTGAATTAATATTGGAATATTACATTGTGTTAATGTTCTTCCTGATTTAATCCACAACATTCTGTGCTACACTTGCACAGGATTGTGAGAGATCAATTGCATTTGAAAGAAAACACGAAACTACATGGGATGGAAATAGCAGTCTCGGTGATGAAGTGTTAGAGAAATTGAGGTGATGGGCTATCCAACTCTAATGCATTTTGGGTTATCTGAAAATTACCGATAGATGTGTTATCTATAATGATGGGATTCTTTTCCATGTCTTAAAATAATTTGGCAATAACATCGACCACATGGCTAGCCTCAGGTAAAACAACATTGTGCTAACAAAGCTGATACGGCCAATCTCTAATATCTAAATTGCCAATTGTGATGAGGTATTCTTAACCAAGCTTAACAGTATAACTACCCGATTTGGAAGGCGCTCGAATAAGAGTCTTCTGAATTTGAATAAAAAACATTTTTTTGTTCCAAAACGGTAGAGAGTTGTATTTTTTTTAGGTTTTGAGGAAAGTTGCATTGATTGAAGTTCTTCAATTTTACATTTGAATGGAGAGAGTCTTCATGGTGGAGTAAATAGCCTTAACTTTGTTTCCCCAATGTTGAGAAAGGAAGGCTTCATTGAAAAAACCCAATTTTATCATAGGATGAAAACTATTCCAAGAGTCATTCTAAAAATAAGCTTTTTCTTATCATTACTAATCAACTATGCTAAATCTAGTGTGATTACATCATTGAAAAAACCCAATTTTATCATAGGATGAAAACTATTCCAAGAGTCATTCTAAAAATAAGCTTTTTCTTATCATTACTAATCAACTATGCTAAATCTAGTGTGATTACATATCTGCAATCTGTAGTAAAGTTCCACATTTTTTGAACTCGAGGGGAATTCACCATGGTGAAAATTCTTTCTAGGTTTGTATGATTGTTGCCCACTTGGAGGTTGATCTTGCAATGATATTGTAGGCTAGTTTGGCCCCTCAAGCCAACATGCTTGCTTCCAGATTATCAATACCACCTCCTCCCAAACTTTTGTCCTCTCATAGCTTGTTCCAGGAAGTAAGGGGAATTCTTTGCCTGTGTGAATTGTCAAATATATTTTTGTCAAAGAAATAATGTAGTTTTCTATGTCTGATTAGTCTGTTTTGGGGATTTCTAGGACATACATAATGCAGATGTGGATATCCATAAGGGCGAATTTTGTAATTGTAATTTTCCCTGCCAGTGATAGACACCTACCCTTCCAAGTTGACACTCTATTTTGGATTGACGAGATGTTTTTTTCTCAGAAAATAGGTTCACAGCCCCCCCCTAGGGATAAGATCTCTTTTTACATCATCATTATAATTGTGGAGGCGGAAACACCAACATAGGGTTTGAATTAGGTAAACCCCTATACAAAGCAAGCATAATTCCTGTCTTTTATGTGTACACGTATAGATTTGACACCTAAGAGTTGAATATTCACACAAAGAAAAATAAGACTAATAATACCAAAATTTGAATATGAGAAAATCTCTTGGCTATGTTGATTAGCTCACTCATCCAATGCAATGGGGATTATTTTTGGTGAGAAATATCTATAGAGCTTCCTGATCTTGAACATGAAGATCTCTCTTGACAAACACACCCTTAGGACTAGGGAACCTATCTCTATAGTCTGACATATTGAGATCTAGATTTTAGCCACAAGTTCAATTTTTTATCTCATTTTTAGATCTGTGCTTTTGTGTTTTCTTCTAGTTTTGTATCATTTTGTTTATGATGAATCTTTTTCCATTTTACCTCAATGTTGTATAATCATAATAAAATCATATCATACCAATTGCACTCTTAAAAAGGAACCAATTAATCAAAATATTTATCTCTCCTTTTGAATTGAAGTTCAACCTTGTTGTTTGTACCCCAGTGAAGTAATCAATGCATTTGGAAGTAGTGAATGAATAAGGTATTAGTTTGCATCCTTATGTTAGGGCTCCTATTTCTAGTATTACATTTTGGTGAACCCAAATCCACTTATATTTTATAAAAATTAAAATTTTTAGTTTTTATTTTATTTTATTTTCTTTTTATAAGTGTTTGGTAAAATATTTAACATGAGTGGTGACACTGACATGATATGATCTTTAGGTCCATGTGAAACACTTTTGACCTAGAGCTATGAACTAGTGAGGCCACAAATGGGGGAGCCCATATCCTTATTACAAAGTTGAGGCCCAAACCTACGAGCACATTAGATTAGCAAAGGCACAAGCTCACAATCACAATGACCCAATGGGTGTTTGAACCTAGGTGACAACACCACCACCACCACTTAACCATGGGGTCATCACTACAGGAGCAATATGATATCACGTGCATTCATATTGGGGGATTTGAAATGAGGGCAATATTTTGCCTAAATAGGGGGGAGGGGCTTTTTGGGGTGGGGTTGGGGGTTTATATAGGAAAAGGGTATGAGGGGTACTGGTTGGGTATTAGAGGGCGGTGACAAAAAAGGAGTTTGGGGCAATTTTTTTAAAAATAGGGGGATTCTTTAGTATGCCATGAATGTACATGCTACGATTTAGGTTCACTAAGTAAAGCCCCATGCACTTAACCAACACACTAACTGGTGAACCCTTTAGATTTTTAGTTTTAGATCTAATTTTTTTCATAAATTTTTTAGATTTAGAGGAAAGCATTTCTGAAATATATTATTTATATAATTGTATTTTTGTTTTTGATTGCAGGGAAAAATAGGTTTTGAATGGGGAATCGAAACCCCTTACAAGATAGAAAAAAATTTTAAACATTGAAGCGCTCCAAAGAGAAACAGGACTAGAAACCAGTACGCTAAAGCCAAAACTAACAACAAAAAATCAGGAAAAAACTAAGAGCCAGAGACCAGCAAAAAAGACAAACCACCAGAACCAAAAATCAGAGCCCTAGACAAGCTCCTTACAAGCCTCAATGGCTTCCTGCTTCGCTTCAGATATCTTCTTTATCGTTGCATTGAACTCTGAGAGTTCTTGGATCCTTTCATGAATTTTCTTCTTTCTTGCTGATCTAGTGCATTTTTTGAGGCCATCATCTTCCAGGTTCTCTGTGATATCCTCTATTTTTTACTGGGGGACCCAGTATCTAGCTCAACCTTAATGGTCAAGAAACAATCCATGGTCGAACCCATAAAATTGTTGTAGTCTTGCATGTGTTTTTTCATGGTATTCTCCATGGTTTCCATTCTGGCTTGTAACTGCTGCACATTTTTGTCCTCATCATTAGTAACCTTGTCCACCATAGTTTTAGGGCCAGACCCTAGCTGAGTCTGCAGAGAGTCCACCTTAGCAACAATCGAATGGTGCTTAAGGTTTAAATACTTGATCTCTTGGAACACCCATTTCATTAACCGAAAGGAGTACATGGAAGTAGCTTTGGCTATTTGGAGAACCCCAAAGGGGGGATTGATCTTATCGTCCATGTCATCCCTTAGTAATTGAACATTCCTTTCTTGCAAGTCCACCGTTTTGATGAAAGGGATGTTTCGAGAATTACCAGGGGCATTGTCTGTCTTCCTCTCTGGTAGAGTCAGCTCCTTGGCAGGGGAAGTATTCTCCACCTCCGTCGCATCCTTCTGAGTGTCCTGACCACAATCCATAACTAATTCAAGCTTCAGAGATATAGGCACATCATGGTCTTCAGAACTGTCATACTCAACTAGGATTATAATTTTATTTTTGTTAAATAATCACATAATTTCTATTTCATTATGATTATTTAGAGAAAAAAATTGTTTCCTTAATCTCATTGTGTGTTTAAATAGTTTATTAAGTTATTTAAACAATGAAGCCATTTCATGGATGCGATAGTTTTTAGTTCTTATCATCCTCTAACCATCTCCTAAATATGCTATTATCTATAAGGATATTTTAGAACAAGAGGATGATCATACTAGAAAATTTCTCAATACTTTCCCTTTTAAGGATAAAGAAATTGTGAATCATACTTGTTCCTTTACCAGAGTTGGTTCTACACAAGAGAATATTTTAGTGAAAGAGGATGATGCCATCAAGAATTAAAAGTAATGACACTTACTTAATATTCACTTTAACGATATATATCCTAATGATAAGGTATTAATTCAGCATGCTTATCGATCTCCCAAAAAGGTCCTAATCGTGAAGATATTTTTATGCAAGATGCGAATATCACTAGCAATGTTTCCAACAATCTCTCTTTAATTTGTTGAAGCTTTAGTGAATAAAGAGCCCAATCAAGTCAAGTCAATATGAGAAATATTTCTTGTGATGTGAAGCCTTCAATTATTTTCTATCTTTAGCATGATGATCCTCAACCTCAAGAAAACTTGTGATTATTGTTAAAGTTGTCAATAATCAAACTAGACCTTGCAATTATTGTTTAAAAAATTTAATTTAACAGCTCATATAAAATTAATAGGTTTAATTAACAACCTGGTTACCATGAAGTTTCTCATACATAGACCACTCAAAATATTAAACAAGATTCAAATGTTTTCCTAATTCTCAACCTTTTCTTCCTCCATCCCCTACTTTTACATGTTGGTAAGGAGTATGATCTTGTTAAGAAGTTTCATGCTACTCAAGCTAAGATATCCTTACGATTTGATTCAAAATTCACCCATAGACCAAGGGTTGATCCAAGAAGCCTTACCAAAGGTATTTTTCTCAGCTTATGATAGTCCATATGATATATGAGCCTTTCTTGATCATATGCATGAAATAAAGATGGATTTTATGTTCAAACAACATGAGTTACTACATTTGAAAGTTCAAGATAAATATGCAACCTTATGATTTATTTTTTATTAATCATATTAGGCTAAGACATGTATTAATTGATAATGAATCATTTCTTAATATTTTTAGCATTGTCTTGCTGCAAAAGCTCAAGGTGGATACCTCCCTCATTCAACTTGAATCTTTCTCTATTCATCACTATGAATATGTTGGTAGATATTTGTGAGGTACAATAACATTACCTATTAAGGTAGGAAATATGAATTTACCCACATTGATCTATGTCATGTGTATTGTGTACAATCTTCCTCTAGTTAAATCATACATTCATTCTATGCAACTGATACCTTCTACCCTTCACCACATAATATAATTCATAATTGGTGGTAAAATGTATACCCTATAAAGTGATAACAATATATAGTGATATTAAAAAAATAATTAGGATGTATATCTTCATTTTTCACCATGGTTATTTCTACAACACAAGTTCCTATTGATAATTCTTTCTTAGAGAAATATTTCCCAGGTCCATCAGACTTTACACCCTCCTTCAATGGATAATATCATTTACTACCCAATTCAAATATGAATCTTCAAAATAATGTTGTGCTTTATTTATCCAAGTGAGTCCTCAATCCATTTAAACATCTTCTTTTAACACATGGCTTGATGATGAGTGAAACTCTTTAGAATTCAACCCATTTGAAACTCAGAGTGAACTCTTTCCTCCTGATATTTCAACACACACTAAGGATCCTATATTTAATTTGAAAAGACACATGGAATTGATTTTACAATCTTATCTAAGAATGGATGCAATGGACATGATTTAGGATGTATTAAAAAAGGTATTGAAACTCATGAGAAATATGCACCAACCTTTTTTAAAGAACATTTATATTCCAACCCTCTTTCTTTGTTTAGATCCCCTTATCCATTGTCTAATACATCTACATCTTCTTGTTTTGAAGAGAAAGTATGACTTACTACTATTTTTCATATTAAGAATATAATATCTATAGATTCCTAAAAAGTTAGCACCTATAATTGGGTACTTTACTGGGACCTATTATACCCCATTTTGGTGATTTCAAGGTCTGAATGCTCATTTTTCTTGATCCTAGCAATGTGCCTTTTCTCCCCTTGATTATTTTCTTCTATCTTGAAATCCCCTCCAAGTTGTAGCCCATTTTCCAAGGTACAAGATAAAATTGGCAGCATGTACATGGGATAGGACACCAATGGTGGCTTTCCCCAGGCAATAGGGGCCCAAATTTGACCTAGGCCTTGATATCAGGGTTAGCGAGAGTTTTAATTTTATGGTCAGCCTGGATAATTTTTGAATCCCAAAATGATTTAATAAGTATAAAAGGACCTTGTCTCTCCTCATTTTTTATATCATAACCATAATCAAGCATTTTAAAAATCAAGTTATAAGGATTTTCATGCAAGCAAGAGCAATTTAGCATTTGGATTCAAGATTTGAAGACAAGCATCTATGATCAAGATCTCCAAGTCTCTAATTCTTCAAGAACATTCAAGTCAAAGGAAATATTCTCCAAGGGTAAAAGTACAAACCTGTGTCACACTTTTATAAAGGAAAAGGTCAACAACATGCAAAACTGTAAAACTTTAATAATATAAAAGTGGCATTTATATTTAGAATTTGGAAATGATGTAAACTAATGAAATGTGTAAAATTGGATGTAGTTTATGCCTATTATTTTTAATTTTTTTTAAAATAATAATTGACATAGTTTTTTAATTTTTGAAGTCCATTTTTTAATTGCTAAAAAATGCTAAAAATCTAGGATCTAGTTCCCACCAAAACAATATGCAAATAATCTTATTTTCCTCTCATTTCAGAATATGTTTTAGATGACATGTATAGTTAGTGTAGAAAAATAGAAAGATTGGTTTTTGGTATATATTTTGTCTATTATAACTATTCAAAGTCGGAGTTACCCAAAATTAATAGTTTTCATCTCCCACTTAATTTGCCCTAGCGAATATACACCATATAGAAAAAAAATTATATATTCTTGAAGTACTGGATATTCTCCTCTAGTGTTAAATATAAGTTTTAAATTTTTTCAACATGATTGGCTATTTTTTTTTTCTTTTTTGCACGAGTGTATTCTTAAATGTTAAAATATCTAATTGGATTTTTTTCAACTTATACTATATTATATATAATCAAATCACTATAAATATTATATGACCATAATCTAGACTCTGAGCTCTTAAAAGGGGTATTTTTAGATTTTAAAACAAGTTGAGTTTTGATGGATAATTAAGCTCCTAAACTGACATGTTTTTAAATTTTCTATTTTTTGTTTATTTAGCTACCACATGGGAGGCCACATAGGTAGTTTCGGCTAGAACTGTTCACGACTGAAACTAGTTCGGCCAGAATGGGTTCAGCGGAATTTAAGGCCGACCAAACATGGTCACATAGATGACCACGACCCTCAAAGATCTTATACAATGAATTTTTTTTTTTAAATTGAAAAAACACGATTTGTCAATTATTTCAACTTTAAAAATGTTTTTTTAATAAAATCAGTTTTAAAATAGTTTTAAAGGCGTATTTTTTGCGTTAAAGGGCAACTACAAATTTATATTATCAAGGAGGTTTGTATATTTTGCAAGTTTATTTCCTATTTTATTTTTTTTAGATTTTTTTGGTGTTTTTAATTAAAGCATTGTTCAATATTAAATTATGAACTTATCAATATTATTTTTGATTTTTTTTATCAAAAGTATATGGTTTTGTGTATGTAAGTGAATTGAAGCTCTCAATTTGAACAATTTGTGCAATGGGGAATAAAAGGAACAAAACAAGAAAATATGATCGAATAAGGGATGACAAAATGAAAGGTCATACAAAACGTAATGAAGATGAACTTGTTGAAGCTTAAGAAGATGCAATTCAAGTAGGGGAACAAATTTGTGGATATATATGTTTTGACATGGGCAGTTGGATGGAGATGAATGAGGATTCACTTTTGAGTCAAATTTCATCTGAATAAGTGTTATCTGAAAGCACAATAAAAAACAATACAAAAAAATTTGGGATCAATATTTTCAAAATAAAAGTCTGGATGGAAAAGAACAATTATTTGCTAGGTTATTCATGAAAAATGAAATGACTCCTATTTTGGAGTTGTTAGGTGTTGATAACAAGAAAAGCTCAGTAGACAATGTAAATCGAACAATAGTTAAAAATTTGCAAGATGCATTGAACGATATTAATAACTCAAGTCAAGGAGCCGATTTAAGTGCTGCACGTAGAGCATTGATGACTACTTTATCTAGTAGGAGGTTGACACAAAGAAAACAAGTACATGCAATTTTTTATTTACTGAATGTATCTAGAAAAATTATTCAAAGATATATCATGAAGAGAAATATGTTAGATGAAAATATTCAAAAGAATTGGGTTAATATTTGTAGACTTCCTCGAAAAGACAAAATTTATGAAGATGTAGAAAGACATGTCATTGAATATTGGAACGCTCACTCCTGTGTTTCTTCTAATATAAGGGATACTATACAAATGAAATATGAAGAGACCGTTATGAAAATTACACTCTTAAAACATTTTATAGATACAACACAGTGAATTTTTTGAAGCATTCAGGAAAGAATTTTTAGATGTGAAAATACGTCAAAGAATGTTTGAAAGGTTGTGCCCTTGCTTTGTACACATAAATAATGTACGTGAAACTTGTTTCTAAAATCATGTTGAGTTTCATCTATATTTACAATCATATAAAAAAATTATGGCAGTACTTAATTTAGATATGGTCATCCCTAGAAGTACGACACAATTTGTAAAGTCTATTTTATGTGAGAAATTAGAAGATTCAAATGAGTTCAAAGTACAATGTATAAAGAGTGCATGCAGTGATTGTGGAGATTTACATAAATTTCTATTGCAAATCGAGAATATTAATGTTTCAACGCCAATTTTGTGGAAGAGATTTGAATATGAGACATACAAGACTAAGACCGGAGATGAATCCAAATTTTTTTATTGAAGGTGAGTGAATTTCCCTACCTTGAGTTTATGACCAGGTTCCATACTATAATTTATCCGTATATCTAGCATTGTCATGGTGCACGATGGAAAGCTAAACAGTTTCGTGACTCCAAAAATTATTTTCCACCTGGTTGTATTCTTTCAGTTATAGATTTCTTTGAGAAATATACATTCTCCCCTCAATCAGAGCTTCAAGCTCAATATTATCATTCTGAGCAAGTTGCATTATTTGTGCAAGTGACCTATAGACACACATTTTCATTTGGATGAGGTATAAAGTACCAATCTAAATGAACACATTATCATCAAGGAGGTTCATTTCTATATCAGCGATGATAAGGTTCATGATAGGAGCTATGTGGCTCATTGTTTTGCAATATATTTTGAAGATATTGTGAATCGCGCGATAAAGGCTTAACAAAACTGGATTTGGTTTGTTGGTTGTGCAGGTAAGTGTATGCACTTCAATTCATTTTCATTCTCATTGATTACTTGTTAAATTATTAAATGATCATAATCTTGAATACAACAACTTAATCTTGCAGGACAATTTAAATCTGCAAAAGCCTTTAATTGGCTAGCTATGCAACATACTAGACGCAATGTTAAGTTTTTGTGGAACTTCTTTGAAAGTGGAAATAGAAAAGGAGAGCACGATGGATCAGGATCATGTGTGAAGCGTGCACTTATCCAACATGAACTTGCAGGTATAAATGGTGTTAAAAGTAGTTAAATATATATCTAGACATTTTAAATAATATAATTTCAACTTAGATCTATTTGCTTTAAATTCATAGTTCAGAAATTTACAGGTAACATGATAGAGAATTCAAAGAAAATTGTTGAATGGCGTCAAAATCATTTTTCTAGTCATGAGACAAAATACAACAAATGTTATTTTTTTGGAAGTAAAAGGTAATTTATGTTTTGTTGGAAAATTCTAAATTAAAATTTAATTTCATGTTCATCTATGTTATCATAATTGTTGATCTAAAAATGTGTAACTTTCATAAATCATATTTGTAATAGATATAGACTGATCTAATCCTTACAATTGTCAAAGGATTGTTGGTATTAGAAGTTTACATCAATTGACGAGTATTGGACAACACAGGCCTCTATTGATTCAAGTAAGAGAAAAATCATGTTTCTGTTCTGACTGCATTGACTACAATCTAATGAGTCAATGTGAGAATATTGCAAATGGATATGTTTCATGATGGGATATGAAGGAGTTAATCAGAATGCCTCCTTATGAAGATGGTGACATTGACATAAACATTCATGATCCTATATATATAGCTGATTATGCGAGTGTTTCTGATTTAGTTGTTATAGGTGTGTGCAAATACATGTTCTTTTGTTCAAATTTAATTTATTGTAGTTTTGATTTAAATATAATAGAATTCGGATTTGTATAGGTGATAGTTTTAATGTGGTTGTGGATCTTGATAATGCAGAAAGTGTAGATTACTATCTACTAAGATGCACGAAAGCAAAATATAAGTTTCCTGAAGAAATTGTAGATGGTGATGGACAGTCATATCCAACTGGTTAAGTTATTATTGCAGGAACATATTATCATAAAATAAAGATAAACAAAAATGGTGTTTAATTTATTGAATATATGTCTAGCCAAAATGTTCTACATTACAGTCACTTGGTTATAGCAACAAAGTTACAATTTGAGACATTGCAAAAAGAGGACGTGTCAATCAAAAGTGGAGGTTGCCTATTGAAGAACATGAATTTTTTTTGTAGATAATAAAAGACAGAGAGGATCCAGACTATATGTATCAGGAACTTTAGGATAAAATTATGTTTGTAGCTCTCGTACTTTCATATTTGAACTCTACAGTTTGAACTATAATTTAATGTATTGGATATTGGATATATGATATTAAACTCTACGGTTTGAACTCTATAGTTATGCATGCTTGGTAAATTGTGAATTCTTTTATAATGTATATTTTTATGGTTCAATGGTTTTAATATATAGCTTTTATGTATGTTTTTTTATAGATTTATGTTTTGATGAGTATGTATGACCTCCCCTTAAGACATCCCCTTAAGATATCCCTTTTTAAATTACTTTAAATTACTTAAATGACATTGTTTAGATTAGTTAATTTATTTTAACGGTTCAATGATTTTATCATATAGCTTTTATGTATGTTGTTATAGATTTATGTTTTGATGTATGACCTCCCCTTAAGAAATCCCCTTAAGATATTCCTTTTCTAAATTACTTTAAATTACTTAAATGACATTGTTTAGATTAGTTAATTGTATTTTGATGGTTCAATGGTTTTAATACATAGCTTTTATGTATGTTATTATAGATTTATATTTTGATGTGTATGCTTTGATGTATGACCTCCCCTTAAGACATCCCCTTAAGATATCCCTTTTTTAAATTACTTTAAATTACTTACATGACAAATTATTTAGATTACTTAATTATATTTTAAAATGTTCAATGGTTTTAATATATATGTTATGTGCATGTTTTGATGTGTATGCTTTGATGTATGACCTCCCCTTAAGACACCCCCTTAAGGCCTCCCCTTAAGACATGACATTATTTAGATTACTTAATTGTATTTTAATGGTCCATTACATTAGTTAAGGTTGTACATGACATAACATGTTATAACATGTATAAAAATAACTCTAAAATATAAAATAACACATTCACATATAACATACATACATATATATGAAATGTCTAAAAGTAACATGTATATATGTAATGTCTAAAATATGAAATAACTATTCACATGTATAACATACATATATATATGAAATGACTAAAATGAACATGTATATATTTGTAATGTCTAAAATATGAAATAACTTATTCATGTGTATAACATACATAGATATATGAAATGACTAAAATGAACATGTACATATGTAATGTCTAAAATATGAAATAACATACCAACATATAACATGTACATGTATATGTCAGAAATAACATGTAGATGAAATGTCTAGAATAGATGTGTTTGAGATAACATGTAAATATGAAATGTCTAGAATATATCTGTGAAACATGAAATATGTAAAATAGCATGTGTGCTCAACTAGGACCATATCCTGCTGATGGTCCACCTCCTCCTGATCTATGTGTGCAATAAAAGAAATATATGTGTCATGCATACACACATGTATAATAAATTAAATACTTATGATCATAGAAAAATTAAGTTTGAAAAAATGTATAAATTTACCTGTATGTCATGATGCATAGGATCGCCAGGAGTCTATAAATCTCCATATGGCTCCATACTGTCCAGAATACTCTGGAGAACATATA
>MU213563.1:202479-248708 GCA_018584345.1 Thuja plicata
TATATATATATATATATTTTAATTCAAATTATTTATACATACATTTGTAAGGTTTTTAAATACATCAAAATTTAAATAAATATATATTGTAGCAGTGTGTAGTGCTCTCCCGATAGTGCTCAAATCTGAATCATGTAAGGACACATCACCAGGATCAAACTGGTCATGTAAGGAATCCTTTGAGGGATTAATCTGGTAATTTGTAAGCAATGTAGTAAAAATTTGATGAGATAGACATGCTAAAGTGACCTGAGTAGACTGGTGAGGTGCTGGTACAGGAGAACCTTGGTAGGGCTACAATGTAACCTAGGGCTTCGAAGTTGTTTTTGGCTTGTAGTGGTCCTAGCCACACCACTAGTGAAATAATAGGTCTAGGCGGGTCCTAGGATGTTTTGAGTTAGATGAGGAGGTCTATTTAGGTCTTTAGTGATTTTATTTTTAGTAATGTCCAAAGTTTCTCTTTTGTTCCATATTGGCAATGTTGGGGCAATAGTGAAAATGATCTATCCAGGGGTTAAATTGGACAAGTAAGGGTTTAAAAGACCTATTTGATTTTTAATTAGCCTAACTATGCAATTGGATAAGTTTTTGAGGTGTTTGTTCATATTTTATGCAAGACACACAATCATTGCAAAAGTTGTCAATATTGTCATTGACAACATTTCTTGCAATAATGTCTTTTAGGGCATTGGAGGGTTCTAACTATCTAAAAATGTTAGGATAGGACCATGGAAACCTATATAATACCTCCCTTGACCTTGTGAATGGGTTGGTTGATTTTGAAAACTTATTGTATGGACTATATCATCAAGGAAACAGTTGCAATTCTTGTTTTTCTGAGTATTTTGTATTTTCATGGATTACATTTTGTACTGTAGCTCTTGAATATGTTTTTGATTGTAGGGAAAAGTAGGTTTTTAATGGGGACCCAAAACCCTTTACAATATAGAACAAAAGATTTAACATTTAAGCACTCCAAAAAGAAACAAGACTGGAAACCAGTACGCTAAAGCCAAAACTAACAACAAAAACCAAAAGCCAGAGACTAGCAAAAAAGACAAACCACCCATACCAAAAACTAGAGCCCTAGAAAAGCTCCTTTCAAGCCTCAGTGGATTCCTACTTTGCTTCAGATATCTTATTTATCGCTGCATTGAACTCTGAGAGTTCCTAGATCCTTTCATGAATTTTCTTCTTTCTTGCAGATCTAGTGCGTTTTCTGGGGCCATCATCTTCCAGGTTCTCTGTGATATCCTCAGCTCTCGAATATGTTAGGGTAGTGTGTTTTGAGATTGTTTGTGGTGGTAGATTTTTATTTGGTGTTAGTTTAGTTATTTTTGTAAATTATTTTCATTTTAAGCCTGTCATTGGTCTAAATCAAGCAACTTCTGGAATAGGGTCATAAGTCCTCTTTCCACCATGGAGTTTTCATGAGACTTTGGGATTAGGGAGATGAATCCATGTACATATTTTATAGTGAAGGAGGGGCCCTAAAAATAAAGGGATCTATTTTTAATGTGATTCCCTAGGAGAGCCAGAGTTGCATGGCTAGAGATCACAGGAAGTTGCAGAGATAATTGGAGGGATTCAAAGCATTGATTGCTTCAATAAGATATTTTGGAGTGGTAGCATGGTGTGTGGAGGAGCCCCAAATTGAAGGAGAAGATTGGGTGAAGATTTTAGAGAACCAAGAAACAAAGTCTTTGTGCAGACAATCTTAATGTTTGAAAACCCTAATTTTTAGCCATGATTATAGGAGCCACTGTATGGACACTTTTGGGAAGTAATACCTAGAAAATATTTAGGGTCTTGATAAAGGGTATCATAATCCAATTCTATTTTTTCAACTTGTTAAGGATTTTTGCAAGATATTTGGGATAAATAGTCTAATTAGGCCTAATGCTTGTAGCTTTGTTTTGGGTGAATTTGACTTGGTTCTGGGCACTTGTTTAGGGTTCCATGGTAAAGGGTGTTTGTATACATTGGATTGGATCCAATTAAACATCTAGTAGCCTACCTCTTCATATGGAAGAGTTCTTGGTTAGGTTGGATCAATTTTTTGAAGATGGACAAGAAGAGCACCATGGCTAGGTGTTGAGTAGTTTGAATTCCCTATTGGTGTACTCAAGCTGAATTGGAGTGGGATCTTGTGGAAAGGATCCTTGGAGGTTAGGGTTAGTGAAGAACCCTAATTAGGATGGTGAAGAGGCCTATTGAAGACCCTAGTGGAGGATAGGGTAGGAGATCAAGGCTTGTTGTTCCATAATATTGGTATCAAAGCAAGTTAAAGACTTCAAAAGTCAGTGTATGTCTGCAGCTACTAGTGAATCAATAGGAGAGTCAAGCATTGTGAATAATACAGAGCTAGCGAAAGAGGTGGATGAGAAAAAGGAGAAGAATAGACTCCTTGAAGAATCCTTAGTAGGAATGAAGATAAGGCTAGAAGAAGTTGCTAATGTAGCAACTAGAAACAAAGAAGTTGAAAGCAGTGATAGGGGTAAAAAGGTTGCTAAGGAAGACCTTATCCCTAAACCAAACCCTATCTTGAATGAAGAACCCTTCCTAAAATCCATAAAAACCCTAGGAGGAAAGGAATTGGAAGGTATACCCCTGTTTAGTTGGAAGATGGACATTGAGGCAGTGATGGATTGGGTTGAAGGAATGGAGAACCATTTCAAGTGTGAAGGGGTGACAGAGGCACATAAGCTAAAGGTGGCCAAATCAAGACTCAGAGGGTCAGACCTAACATGGTGGAAATACCTTCAAGATGAGAGGGTTATATTGGGTAAGCAACCCATAGCCAATTGGAATGCAATGGTGACCAAGCTAAAGGAGAATTATCTGCCAAAGGACTATGAGAATCAACTCATAGGAAAAGATATAATTTGAAGCAAAAAGACTTGGATGTGGCCTCATACACATAGGAATTATAAATATTGTTTCTTAGGTCTAAGAAAAAATAAGAGGAATCAATCAAGGTTGCTAGGTACTTGGGTGGATTGAAATGGAACATCCAAGAAGAGATTGGTTTGTGGATACCAACCACAGTTGAGAGGGGTCATCAATTAGCCCTAAGAGTGGAATAAATTAATAGGAAGAAGGGTGCTTCTAACTTCAAGAATAGAGGCAAAGGAAGAGACCAAAGGGGTCAAAGAGGAGGCTATCAAGGCAAAGACAATGATTTAAGGACACAAGGTGAGAAAAAAATGATAGATCATAATACTGAAAGCACTCGAAGAGGGGGCTATAACAGAGGTAGGGGTAATCAAGGAGGTCCTAGTAGAGGAAGAGGAGGTAGAAGTAACTCATACTTTGCAAGTATGAAGTGTTATAATTGTGGTCAATTAGGCCATCCAACTTATAGATGTGCTGACAAGCCTACTACTTCAAATCATGATAAGAGAGTGTCCTATGCTCATGAGGAAACTTCAAATGTCAAAGCACCTGAGATTGACCATCTAGATTCAGAGATGGGTGAAAAATTAATGTTTAGGAGGGTATTGATAAGACAACCAATTAAGGATGAACCCAAGCATAGGAGGGATTTGTTTAGGATAAGATGCAAGATCCTTGGCAAAGTTTGTAAGGTGATAGTGGACTCTGGTTCCAATGATAATATCATCTCAGAGGAAGCAGTCAAAAAAATCAAGTTGACCAAAGTACCCCATGTGAATCCATATAAGGTGACATGGTTTAACAAGGGCCAAAGTGTATTGGTGAATGAGAAGACATGGGTTGAATTCTCTATAGTAGGGTATAAGGACAAACTCTTGTGTGACATCCTAGTAATGGATGCTTGTCATTTTCTGTTAGGAAGACCTTGACAATTTGACAATGGGGCAGTGTATGATGGAAAGGAGAATTCTATCACTTTCAAGAAAGGAGGCATAAGATTCAGTCTTTGCTAGAAGAGGAGGATCCACAGTCCAAGACTCCTAACGTCATGTTGTGTAGTGGAAAGGAGTTTGTGAGGGATCTGAAAGAGGATGAAAATGAAGGGTATGTTATTGTGCTAAGACCTAAGGAGGAAGAGAATCCAGTCAAGGAGTCATTTCCATTAGAGATACAAGAATTACTTGAGAAGTATAAAGACATAGTAAGTGATGGCACTCCTGCAACATTACCTCCTAGAAGAGTAATAAGTCATCAAATAGATTTTTTCCTTGGTGCATCTTTTCCTAGAATAAGGTAGCTTATAAGCTAACCCCTAATCAGAATTTGGAAGTGGCCAGGCAAGTACAAGAACTATTGGATCAAGGATTGATCAAGAAGAGTATAAGCCCATGTGTAGTCTTGGTTGTGTTTGCATCCAAGAAGGGAGAAAAATGGAGACTTTGCACAAATTCAATGGCTATAAACATAATTACACTAAGGTATAGGTTCCCCATACCTAGGATTGAGGATCTCATGGATTGCCTTGGAGGGGAAATGTACTTTACCAAGTTGGATTTGAAGTGGAAAATGACATTCAAGACCACATATGGATTATATGAATGGATTGTGATGCCATTTGGCCTCACAAATGCTCCGAGCACATTCATGAGGCTCATGGATTAAGTGCTTAAGGACTTCACAGGGAAGTTTGTAGTTGTATATCTTGATGATATATTGATATTTAGCAAGACAAAGAAGGAGCATATCAAGCATGTAGAGGCTGTGTTGCAGAGATTACATGAAGAGAAGTTGGCTATAAATCTTGAGAAATGTGATTTCTTCAAGAAAGAACTAGTATATTTGGTCTTTTTAGTGTCAAAAGAGTCCTTGAAGATGGATCAAGACAAGGTTATAGCTATCCTAAACTGGCCACCACCTACCAAAGCCACTGAGGTAAGAAGTTTCCATGGATTATCCCAATTTTATAGGAAATTTATTAGGAAATTTAGTGGTATTTATGCACCTTTGTTAGAAGCCATTAAGGGTGAGGTCAAAGCGAAGTTTAGGTGGACCTTAGAAGCATAGAAAGCCTTTGAGATGTTCAAGAAACAAGTAGCCACTCAACCTATCCCACAATTACCATGTTTTGAGAAAATGTTTACTACTGAGTGTGATGCAAGTGGGATGACAATAGGGGGTGTATTGAGTCAAGAAGGTATCCTTCTTTAGTGAGAAATTAAATGAAGCTAAGAAGAAATAATATTCTTATGACTTAGAACTGTATGCCTTAGTTTAGTCACTTAGAAAGTGGAGGCATTATCTATTTCCCAAAGAATTTTTTGTGTTTACTTAAAACCAAACCCTTAGTTATATCAATAATCAGGAGAAACTAAGCAATAGAGATCTGAAATAGATGGAATATTTGCAAGCATTCACATTTACAATTAAGAATAAGAAAGGGCAATTAAACAAGGTTGCATATGCACTAAGTAGGAGATTGTTGAGAGTCCAAGAAGTTCAGTTCAATAGAATTGGAATTGATAGTTTTAGAGATCTATACAAGGAAGGTGAAGACTTTGGTGAAGCATACAAGATGTGTGTTGAGTTTCACAATCATTTCCATAGCAAGTTTTCTAATTTTACTTTGCAAAATGGATTTTTATTTAAGGGCAATCAGTTGTGTGTGCCAAGAGGTTCCATAAGAGAGAATCTCATATAGGAGAAACACAATGGGTGTTTGAGTGGTCACTTTGGCATGAACAAAACCTTGGAGCTTGTGCAAAGGTTTTTTTATTAGCCAAAGTTGGTAAGAGATGTGACTAGATATGTTGAGCAGTGTGTCATATGCATGAAAGCCAAAGGAGGTATAAGTAATGCGGGTTTATATCAAAATTTACCAGTCCCTAATAGGCCATGGGAGTGTGTGAGCATGGAATTCATAGTAGGTCTACACAAAACAAAGAAAGGGTATGACAACATTTATGTAGTGGTTGATAGATTTAACAAAATGGGACATTTCATTTCCTGCAAGACTACTCATGATGCTAGTCACATAGCTTATTTTTTTTAAGGAGATTGTAAGAATCCATGGTATACCCCTAAGTATTGTATCAGATAGGGATGCGAAGTTTATGATCCATTTTTGGAGAACCTTGTGGAATAGATTGGGTACTAATCTATCTTTTGGTTCAACCTACCATCCTCAGACAAATGGAAAAACTAAGGTGGTCAATAGAGTGTTGAGTAACCTATTGAGGTGCCTAACTAATGAGTATGGTAAAACATGGTATGTGGTTATTCCCCAAGCAAAGTATGCATACAATGATAGAAAGAACAGAACCAGAGGGAGAAGCCCATTTGAGATGGTTTATATGATGCACCAAAGAGGTGTGTATTAGCTTAGGGATATTGGAGGCATGGAGTACAGGAGTGGTCATGCCGAGGACTTCACTCAAACCATGAAGGAGATCCAAGAACAAGTCAAGAAGACCATACAAGACAATACACAAAAGTTGAAGGCCAAAGTTGATGAAAAGAGGAGAGACATTCAGGTTGAGGTAGGTGACTATGTGGTGGTTCATTTGAAAAAATATAGGTGTTAGAAGGGTTTCCCTACTAATCTTGAGATGAAGAGGGTGGTAGCTTGCAAGATCATAGCCAAATATGGGGCTAATGCATGCAAAATAGACCTACCTTCAGATTTGAGCATATCTTCGATGTTCAATGTATAAGACTTGATCCAAATTAAAGGGAAGATAGAAGAGAGTGGTCAAAGTAGTCCAGAGGTTAGTGGTGATGTTGAGGCTACTGCATTACCTCCCAAGCCACAGTTAGAAGCTGACAAAGTTCTGGATTCAAGAGTCAAGAAGACTACAAGGCACAAGGTGTACATGGAACACCTCATAAAATGGAAGAATCCACCTGAATAAAAAGCCTCATGGATTGAAAAAGAAGAATTCAAAAATGTGGGCATCTCTTAAGACATGTTGTCCATAGGAGTGACATAACTTTCCTTTGTGGGGGAGTATGGTGCAGGAGCACCTAGGTAGGGCTACAATGTAACCTAGGGCTTCTAATTTTTTTTTGGCTTGTAGTGGTCCTAGCCACACCAGTAGTGAAATAATAGGACTAGGTGGGTCCTAGGATGTTTGGAGTTAGATGAGAAGGTCTATTTAGGTCTTTAGTGATTTTATTTTCAGTAATGTCAAAAGTTGCTCTTTTGTTCCATATTGCCAATGTTGGGGCAATAGTGAAAATGATCCATCCAGGGGTCAAATTGGACAAGTAAGGGTTTACAAGACCTATTTTATGTTTAATTATCCTAACTATGCAATTGGATAAGTTCTTGAGGTCTTTTTTCATGTTTTATGCAAGAAGCACATAAGTTACAAAAGTTGTCAATGTTGTCATTGACAACATTGACAACATTTCTTGCAATAATCTATTTTAGGGCATTAGAGGGTTCTAAATATCTAAAAATATCAGGATAGGACCATGTAAACCTATATAAGACCTCCCTCAAACTTGTGAATGGATTGGTTGATTTTAAAAAGTTATTGTACATACTATATTATCAAGGAAATAATTGCAGTTTTGGTTTTTCGAAGCATTTTGTATTTTCATGGATTACATTTTGTACTGTAACTCTTGAATATGTTAGGGTAGTGTTTTTTGAGATTCTGTGTGGTGATAGATTTTTATTTGGTGTTTATTTAGTTAGTTTTGTAAATTCTTTTTGTTTTAAGCCAGTCGCAGGTCTGAGCCAAGCAACTTCTGGAAATGGGGTTATAAGTCCTCTTCCCACCATGGAGTTTGCACGGGCCTTTGGGATTAGGCAGATGGCTCCATGTAAATATTTCATAGTGAAGGAGGGGCCTTGGAAATCAAGGGATCTATTTTTAATGTGATGCCCTAGGCGAGCCAGAGTTGCATGGCTAGGGATCATAGGAAGTTGCAGAGCTAATTGGAGGGATTGAAAACATTTATTGCTTTAATCAGAGATTGTGGAGTGGTATTTTGTTGTGTGGAGGAGCCCCAAATTTAAGGATAATATTGGGTGAAGAGTTTAGAGAACCAAGAAAAAAATTCTTTGTGCAGACAGTCTTAATCCTTGAAAACCCTAATTTTTAGGCATGATTATAGGATCCACTGTATGGAAACATTTGGGAAGTAAGACCTAGAAAATATTTAGGGTTTTGATAAGGGTATCATAATCCAATGATATTTTTCCAACTTGTTAAGGATTTTTTCAAGATAGTTGGGAAAAACTACCTAATAAGGCCCAATGCTTGTAGCCCTATTTTGGGTGAATTTGACTTGGTTCTTGGAACTTGTTTAGGGTTCCATGGTAAAGGGTGTTTGTAGAAATTTGATTGTATCCAATTAACCATCTAGTAGCCTACCTCTCCATATGGAATATCTCTTGATCATTTTGGATCAATTTGTTGAAGATGGACAAGAAGAGCACCATGCCTACGTGTTGAGTAGTTTGAACTCCCTATTGGTGTACTCAAGCTAAATTGGAGTGGGATCTTCTGTTAAGGACCCTTGGAGGTTAGAGTTAGTGAAGAACCCTAATTGGGATGGAGAAGAGGCCTATTGAAGACCCTAGTGGAGGATAGGATAGGAGAGAAAGGCTTGTTGTTACATTAGGTGCATCCTTGTCAACTGCCGTATGTTGAGGAGTTGTAGGTGGTGCACGAATATCCTCATGTCACTGTTCACCCTGTTACCACTGCACCAACAAAATTTTTCCAATTTCTAGCATTGACTATTTTCCTACACTTTCTGGTTTAAAATCCCATGTCTTAGTGTGCTAAAAGGGTCAAAATTCATTAATTGTGTTCTATTTTAAGTATTGGTCGCTTAGTCTCGTTGGTCTTTTAACATGTTTTCAAGTTGTGCGAGTGGGCGATGAGTCATCAAATTGTAAAATCGTGCAGTCATGATAAGATTGTGTCAAGTCATGATCATTTGTGCGAGTGAGTAGTTGGGGTGTTAAAGATTGTAAATCACGCAGTCATGATGTTTTGTGAAAGTCGGGTTGTAAGTTCACTACTGAGCAGGTTAGGAATGATTTTGTTTATGGCTCACTCGCAAGGAATTAACTTTTTCAAAAATAGGTCCAGCAAGTCTGCGATGACTTGAAACCTTGTGTATCACACAGTTGCTTTAAAGTTATGTTGTTCACTTTATGCCCTGCAACCGAGCGAGCCTTGTTTAAAATGAAGTAGTCGCATAACCACGTTAAGTTTCCATGTTGTTCTTTCAAGTCAGCGACTACGCAAGGAAGTCAAATTGTAGAGGTCGCTCACTCGCTTAGGTTCTAACTCATTTGTATTTTGTAGTGCGAGTCAGCAATAAGTGCACGCAAGAGTTATTAAGTTGAAGGCTTACCGCTCACTTGCAGAGGTATTTTTCAAAGTTCTAAAAGGTGTGTGAATGGGAAATTATGAGATTATTTATCACTTCGCTCACTCACTGATGCTTTGAAAGTTTGAAAAGTGAGCTCGTGAGTGTGTGATAAGTAAAAGAAGAGGGATATTTCTTACTCGCCCATGAATAAAGGAAAAAGGAAATTTGTTAGCGAGTATGCGACTAAAGAAAGAAGGTTGACAGTCGCACACTCACAGTCAGTGATGTGGTTAAGTTTTCAAGATCGCGAGTGCATGATGGGAGAAAATGAAACTGTCGCTTAACCGCTCATAGATTTGAAAAAAGAAAAAGGGGTCAACGGGTGCACAATAGGAAATTTGTAAGATTTTAATGCGGAAGCTCACTCAATCATGAAGGATCAGGCCATAGAGATTTTTCAACAATGAGTTTGCGACCGAATGAAGAACAAGGGCCATCGCTCACTCGCTAAGTGTTGTATGTTGGAGTGTTTTGCAGCATGAGTGAGTGACCAGATAAAGTGTATGATAAAAATGAACGTCGCTCACTCGCTCAGATTCAAAACCAATGATTTGAAAGCTAGCGGGTATGCGATTATGGAATGATTAAGAAATGAATGTGTACTCGCTCACTCGCGAGGGTCAGATAAAGTTAAATGTTGAGTAGCGAGTATGCAATAGGTTGAAGAAAAGGTAATATCACACACTCGCATGAACCCAAAAGGCAAAGTGTAGAGAGATAGCGAGTATGCGATTGCCAAATGATGAAGTGCAGATTAGGTCATCGCTCACTCATAGAAGATGAAAACCAAGGTAAAAATAGATGGTGAGTATGCGACTGGTTAAAGTTGAAGGCCACATCACTCACTCGCAAGGACTATTCTGAGTATTCAAGTAAAGTATAGTGGGTTGGCACCAGATTGACAAGTGGCGAGTTTTAGGCTTATGAATGCAAAAAGGAGAAAAGTGTACACTCTTTTCCAGCTAGGATCAAACCGTGCGAATTAACGGCAGCATTAGTGATAGAATGATGATTTCATGACAGTGCAACTGCAAGAATTTGGCATTCAAGTGGACAAGACACAAGATTTAATGGCTATAAGTTTAAATGATTGAATTTGATTCTGTACAACTCTCATTTCTGCATCCTGAGATTTTCTGCAAAGAGCGAAAAGGCTTGTCAGTCTGGAGCATTTTATCTAAGAGAGTAAAATTCAAAGAAGAAGGATGAGTCAAGCTATTGTTCCCGCTACCTCACAAGGGTCTAAGAAGAAGAAAGAAATCACATTGAAGAAGTATACAAAATAATTTGCCAATTTGTTGCCTGGAACTCTGAATACAAACAGTGCAAATTGGGATGAATGGAAAGACAAATGGTGTCGATTCAGAAATTCGCTAGCCCCAAATTATTCTAGTAGTACTTTGTTTCATTATTTCTGGAATAATAGGATCAAACCAGTGCCAATTTTTAATCCATGGGATTTGAATATGGAAAAATTGATTGTGCCTGATGTCTATGTTGACATAGGTCTTATTAAGGAATAAGCCAAACACTATTGCCTACTAGCTAGGGTAATCAGGAAAGGAACAAAGAGACCCTAGTTTCCATAGATAGGAGGTCAGTGGTAGAGGTATTTGGAATCACTGGTGCATTATACACAGACATTGATTTGAAGAAGATTAAGGCAGACTATGTCAAAAGAGAGCATATGATTAAGCAATATGAAATGGCTAAAGTCATGCCCAGAGTAGATAGGCACCTGGTAAAAATTCCAGACAATTTCAAACCACCTTTTGACCTATCCAGCACTCTAAGGTCAACAATGATAATGAATATGTTGGGTATATAGTCAATGTTATCCATGCTGCACTATTAGAGATGCAGTTAGATGTGCCAACACCTACTTTTAAGCATTATTCTCATTTGATGTATATGATTTTGTATTATAATAGAGCATCAATGGATAAAGAGCTTGAAATATTTGTCTCAGAGTATGGTGTGGATGCACCAATCCAAAGATGGACTCAGGTATGGGATAGTTCATCCAACAATTCATCATTTGTATGCCTTTGCAACTAGATTGGAGATCCAATTTTTAATCTATTGGGAACAAATAAGCATAGGCTTCCTTTTGAGGTTAGAAAGATTCTGAGACCTTGGGAGCATATCCCAAACTGGCCTATTTTTCATAATTAGGCTGATTTCTTCTTTTTTGATTACATTACTATCATTAGAGTATATGGTTGTACTTAGCCTCCTCACATTCTTCCCAAGTTTGTTCCTCCTAGGATTGCATTCTTAGAATTTGTATGGCAAATTACTTGGGTAAATAAGGAATTTTTAGAGGGGCACAAGAAGATAACTTTTATCCGCAGGTTATGGGTGGGTTTTGATTTCTCCATTGGGAAAAATGTGTTCAATTTGATAAATGATTTCTTAAAGAAATAGAGAATGTCTGCAGCAATTGCCAGATTCTGTGATCCTGAGAAGTTTGTACAGATAGCCCTAAAAAGAATGACTCCTTGGCAGAAAATTAGAGACCATGAGCCATTGAATGATGAGGATGTTGTGAGGAACAAACTAAATAAATAGGAATTTTAGGATAGGAGAAGGAAGTGGAATGACCTCCTGACAGTAGAATCTGAGTGGAATGAATTAGATAATTAATTCTGTATTTTTTTCCCTGATCTCCCATATTTCCAAAGGATAGAGGAAATGCTAAAATCCTACGAAAATCTAATGTCACAAGTGCCACAATTGAGTGTTGAAGATGCACAATCTAAAGGGTCCCCAATTCCAGTTGCACTACATGATCAAGAACACCAAGAAAAATAGGAGGAGGAACAACAAAAGGAAGAACAACATGAAGATGAAGAGGTAGGGGAAGAAGCTGGTGAAGAGGCTAGTTCATCTAGAGAGCCACCAAGAAAGAAACAGAAGAAAGAGCATAAAATGGAGCAAGATAGGAAAATCATGGAAAAAGCCATGATATCAGAGCATGGTAAGTACTTTAGAAGATTGAAGAGATAGTTGCAGAAGGAACCTGAGGCTGAGGGTAGAGGAGACAATCAGATGGTGTTATTTGAAAAGGATGACAAGAGGGTCATGATGGCCAATGAATTCATGAAAGATGACGAGTTCATAAAGTCTGAAGAGTTCAAGACCTTCTTGGTTAATGCAGATAAGAATGAGGAAATTGTACAAACACTCCAGGATTATGATCTTGAGAGTGAACAGATTATGGTGGAACAAGCCAGGCTGCTGGTGCAGAATAGTGGTGTGATGTTGATGCCTGGTTGGGACCTAAAATCCACATTCATCATTGATCAAATTAGGAGGCAAGAAGATCCTCTACTAAAGACAGAATTTGAAATAGATGAAATTTCAAAAGGATCAAGGTTTGATCCTAAATCCAAAACCCTAGAAATATGGTCACTAGCTCTTGCCACATAGAAGCCCTTAGTCATGACCATCAGAGAAGAAAAAAGGGTAGACAGGATAATATGGAACTTGCAAAATACTTCAAATACTGAGATAGCTCAGTTAATGACACAGGTTTCATTCATGAGCTTGGTGAAAGTTGATGACCTATCCAAGAGGTATGAGACAACTTTTGACCAAATGATGGCTCTGGCAAAAAAACATGAAGAAGTGGTGGTCCAGAAGCACACATTAGAAGAGGAAATTGCCAAACTAAAGGAGGAGTTAATAGAGAGTAAAAGGGAAAAAACTCCAACCCTTGAGGAGGTGGCTAAAGTTGTGACATATGTTGTCAAAGGAGTTAAGGAAGACTCTGCATTGGCATAAACACAATCAAAAGATATATCATAGGAACAGGGCATGAATGCTATGTCTGTCATATTGCTCATATTCCAAAACATAATTAAAGTCCTAAAAAAAAAAACTAACATAGTGTACACACTATATGGGTCGTTACAAGAAGCCTCAAAGATAGTTGTATAAGCTACGGTGTTCTTAGATCCTGCTTTCAAATTATGGTCAGGGAAGGAAAGAACTTTGGATGAGTTAAAAATGGCTATGATGTACAGTGATGATTTCCCAGATAAAGTGATAGACACCATTGAGATAGTCAGTAAATTGAATGATACCTTTGCCTTTTTCAAAGGCAAATCTGATTTAATACATAACAAGTTGCAATTATTTAGTGATCAATGTCCATCATTGATCCCAAAAATTTATGATGAGACAGGTGTATTGAAAGCACAATCAGATTGGGTAGCTGGTTTTGATTCTATACTAGGAAACCAGGATATAAAGCAACGCTTGGAAAAGGACACAAATGTAGAATATTGCAATGAATTGATTGATATCCATTTAAAAATCCAAAGATATATGGCAAAATTTGTTTCTGAGGCCAGAACTGCCATGGATGCCAGGTAGGTAGAAGCTGTTGCAAAGCTGGAGGAAGAAAAGACATTTGATTGGTCCACTGCCAAAGTGGTAAATAGGTGGGAGGCAAAGATGAAAGGATGAGGAGGACATTTTCAACAAAAAAAAAAAACCTTGTTAAAACTTTGCAAATAGATGCCACCCGTATTCTGTTACAAAATTTTGTTTCTTGTCTGTTGCAAGGTTGTTGCAAAATATTCTTGGAAATATTTCCCAATATGTCAGTAGCTTGTTGCATCCTTAATTATAAAAGGATTCAAAGACCAATGGGAAAGGGATATCCATTTTATATTGGAGAATGCAAAATATAATTGTAAATTCTAGGTTTGAGACCAATATATAGTAGGTTTTTGGAGAAATATTTGTTCAATGTAGCAAGCGATTCTGATTTTTGAATAAAAGATAGTTCACAGTTTCTGAAGCATACAATGAGTATTATGTCTTCATTATAGTATTTTGAATTTTGTTTAAATTTAATGTTTAAGGAATATTCAATTTATATGTCTTTTAGGCAGATTATGAAATACTTCTAGGGTTCTTTCAAGGAAAGACTAAAATGCCTTAGGAATGTTTCAATAAGATTCAGGGTATAAAATGAATTTGATGAATTAACTAGATAAAGTGTATTGAGATAGATGTACAAGGTATATCTACGTTTATGTCAGATGCTATAATTGTCTTAAAGTTTTGTTCATGATCAAGCCGGTTAAAATTGCTCATAAGTGACTCCATGCCCTAGAATTGAGCACCGGTCTATTTCCATTTAATCAAGTGACTATCATTATTAAAAGTAATCTTTACTTTCGGTCTTGTTTTTTTTAATAAAAGTTACAGTGATCAACCCCTCTAATTTCATCCATAGTTAATTATCATAATTCAGTGATTTCATTATTCTAAGTTTGAAGTGTAATCCCGCCCGAGTTAGTGGAGCTCAAAGTGTAGGAGGTTTCAAAATCTTGTGTCTATGGTTTTACATCTTGCTTGGTTAGTGTCTAGGATAAATAGAGCAAGCTCTTTGAGAAATATTTTCATATCAGAAATAAAAAGAACTAATAGAAAATGGTGACTCTACTAGGGAACTTTATCAAGGAATGCATGGAAGGTTAGTCTAACATCAATATTCCATAGTATAGATTCCTTGAATTTTAGTTTTTGAAATCACATGTTGTGTATTGCATTTTATTGAGCTATACCCTCAAATATCATTGTCAAAGTGAATTTTATTTTATTCCCAAAGTTTTGGCTAGCGACTCTGATTTATTGGTTATAGTGTTTCCAAGGGGAATACTAGTAGATTAAGTGTGTGAAATTTCATTTTGGATATAATGAGGAACACAAAAGAAAACACAAAGAATCACTCTTAGGTAACATCAGAGAATAATATTTCTAAAAATTCTAGAAGAAATCACTCTAGAAAAGGGGAATCCTCTAATAATATTTCCTCGAAGCCTAGGTCAGTATGTCCCAGCCAGTCATTAGATACTATTCCTTAGAAAGAGATTAATAAACCTATAAACCCTGAATCTGACACAACTAGTTATTTTGAAGACATATTTAACCCTAGATAAAAAAATGTGTTTCAAGAAAAGGGGGAAACATCCTCCTACTTTGGGGGTATATCGTATGAGAGGGTTGAAGAGCAAAAGGGAGAAAATCAGGTGAATGTGTATGATTATTCTAGTTCTGATATTGAGGGATTCCTCAGAGATAATGACCTTTTGAAGAGGGAATTAGATGAACTGTTACTCATCAAGCCAAGGAATGATGAGGCTAGAGAAGAAAAGGTTACAAATTCTATTACTGAAAGGGAAAACTTAAAAAAGTGAGTTGCTCAGTTGAAGTTGGCAGCTCAGGGTGCAAAAAAAGGATTTCATGGTTTGAATAAAGAGTTTTTTGGAGATGTAGATGCCCTAAGAAAAGAATGCCATGAAAGAGAACATTTTATTAAGAAGGGTGAACCCAAAGATGTAGGTCCTATAGTGAGACAAGTTATTAACTATGAAAATAAAAAATCTCCCAAGGCTCACATAGTTACGCAGAATGTATCAACAACTAATGCTAGGCAAACAAAGGTTGACAAAGGAAAACAAAAGATCACTGGCATTAAATTTTCTCAAACTAAAATTGAAGAGGGTATGTCTCAGAACATATTTTCACTTGATATGGAATTAGAAAGGGCAAGAAAGGCCAAAGATGATATTGCAAAACAATTGGAAAAGGGTGAATTAGAATCTGCTGTAGTAGAGATGAAGAAGATAATTTCCTTCTTGAGTTCCATGACTAGTCCCAATATGACAAATAATGCTACTAATCATGCAATCCCAATATTTAATTCTGATGTTCATACCAATAATGCCAATACAAATACCCAGACCTATGGTACCACTCAAGGGGCTGAATCACAATCAGGAGTAAGTGGATCTAATAGAAATATTGACCTCTATAATGTGGGCATTGGTCAGAACATCACCAGTATTACCCAAAATGTTGGTCAGAATATGGGCTCAAATTTTCAAAGAAGACCTATTTATCTAGAGAGATATAGACAACTATTATTTGATGGTATCCCTGGTCAACCAAACCTTATTCCTAATGAGGTCAAAGATAAGATTCCTAAGTTTAGTGGGAATAATATCATAACTGGGGAAGCACATCTGAAAGTATTCTCAGATACAATGAATGATTATGAGATTATAGATGAGGATGCCGTAATAAAACTATTTGTACAATCTTTAATTGAGGATGCAAGAGATTGGTACTGGGGTTTTCCTGATCATAGTATCTATTCTTGGGATGAATTTGTTAAGAGTTTCAAAGAGCAATATGGTGACAAGATAAATTATGGTTTTATGCTGAATGAATTCAATGGCTTGAAAAAATTCACTAATGAAGGCATTGCTGAATTCAATGTAAGATTTCAGAAGGCTATGTATAAGTTATTTCAAGTATTAAGAGTGGATGAAAATGTATGTGTTACTACATATTGTAATAATTTGGATGGATAAACAGCTTATCTACTTAGAGATAAAGACCCTCAAACCATGAGAGAAGCATACAAGTTGGCTATAAATATAGAGAGCAACAGAAGGGTTTTTGGTAAGCTTGGTACACGGGATGACAATAGGTTCTCGAAAGAATCAAAAGCATTGCCAAATAAAAGCCCCTAGGAAGAAGATAAGATGGATGCATTGGTAACTATGGTGAAAGATCTTTCTGCCAAGGTGGACAAGAATGAAAAAGCAATTCAAAATAATAGGCCACAATACCAAAGACATGATAAACCTAATAGACTGCAAGATTTCCCTTATAAGACTCAGTGGAAGGATGGGAAACCTATGTCAGAAGAGCATAATGATCCCAAGAACAAAGAAATTCCTAACCCATTAAAAAACCATGGTTCCCATAATGTGGAAAATACTCCTTGGTGTATAGCTTGTAATATGCCTCATTCCCCATATCAATGTGCAGTAGCCCAGGGCTTGGTGGATCAACATGGAAACATTGAGACATAAGAAAGTAAAGGTGAGAAGAAACCTACTGTAAATATGTGTGAACTTACTATTGAAGAAAATAATGGTAGTTCAGAGGGAGAATTAGAAGAAGAGATTCCAGTCACAATGAGCAATACAAGTACTAAGGTAGAGCATTTTCAATTTGGGATGCCTAATGAAGAAGAGATAAGATTTTTAACCATTGCTGCTATGACACAAGTAAGGAGTTCATACCAGCTCAGGAATAGAAAAGTTGATCAAAATGGGAAACAACTTGATTCACCCATTATTAAAGAAGTTATAAATGAAGAAATTACACAAGATGAAGTGAAAGATACCTTGGTTAAAGAAAACAAAAATCACTCCTACTCATGACCAAAAAACAAGATAGTTGAAAGGAAGTAAAGGTAAAGTGTCTTCTCATAGAAACATAAGTTTCTAAACTTTTAATATTAAGCAAGCTTTATCTCAGATGAAAGTCTCTACTCCTTTGCTTGAAATGTTTAAAATTAAGGAACACTGGGAGCCAACATTTTCATTACTTTCTGACTTACCCGTTGTGCATGACAATGTTGTTTTGAATGATGAACTGAAAGCTAAGCATGAAGAAAAGAATAGGGTCCCAATTCATTTGGGAAATATAGTTATTCAAGAGCTAGATTAGATTGATCCTTTTTATGTTACATTGATCACAAACAATATGTTGCTAAAGAATTGTATGATGGATTCAGGAGCTGCTGCTAATGTAATGACTTACACTATCATGAAGCAATTGGGTTTAGATATGGATACTACTTGTGGTAAATGTTATGCCATGGAAAATAGGGAAGTACCTGTAATAGGAACTTTGCAAGGGTTAGAGGTAAAACTTGCTGCTTACCTTGAGGTCACTTTTAAGATAGATGTGGTGGTTGTAGATTCACCACCCCATTATGGTATGCTCTTATCAAGATAATGCACTGCAACCATTGGAGGACATGTACAATTGGATTTATCTTTTTCTACCATTTCTGTTAATGGAAAAGAAGAAAAACTATTAAGGGAACCTAGATCTCCTGTTTATGTTGAAAAGGTTCAACCTAGTATGTTGAATTGCTTTGTGGATGTGGATATAAATAATTTCAAAGTGGAAAAAATTCAGCCACAGTTTAAAAATACAGATCCCATCATAGAAGAATATAAGTTGCAACAACAAGGGCTATGGTAGATGTATTTTGATGGAGCATGCTCCAGAGAGGGGTCAAGGGCTGGTGTTTTATTTGTCTCTCCATCAGGTATTAATTTCAAATACTCATTCCTACTATCATTTCAATGTACAAATAACATAGCTGAGTGTGAGGAATTGTTATTGGGGTTAGGAATAGAAATGAAGCATGGCATTAAATTATTGAGAGTTTTTGGTGATTCAGAGTTAGCTATTTCCCAAATTAGAGCAAGATATGCTGCCAAAAATGATAGGTTGAAACAATATTAGCATGCTATACGGGATAGTATTGAATTTTTTGATGCATTTTCCATTGAATGGATAGAAATATCCAAGAATATCATGGCAGATTTCCTGGCTAATATAGCTTTGAAAAATGATGATCTAACATTAACTGGGATATCTATTGTGGAAACTAAGACTAGGCCTGCAATCCCAGATAATGTATATAATTGGCAGGTTTTTGAGAGTGATGAGGATATCCTCAACTTAATTCAATGTGTGGATAATTATGATGGTTAGGTCATTGATTTTACTAATTTGATAGAGATAATTGATGGAAAAGAAACTATTTTTGGTAATGAAATTCTACAGTTACAAACAAATGAAATCCCTAAGGGACTGACACAATTAGAAGGATTATTTACTGATAATGAAAGTCATATGTGCCGCAAGTCCCTTGCCAAGTTGGATGATTTTGAGGAGATAAATTTGAGATCAGAATGTAGTCCTAAGATTGTGTACATTGGGAAGAAATTGGCTCCTCAAGTGAGGGTTAATTTGATTAACTTGCTGAAGAGATTCAGGCATGTCTTTGCTTGGTATTATGAAGACCTTAAGGCTTATAGGGAAGATTTATTTCAACATGAAATTCCATTAATAGATGATATTAAGCCTTTCAGATAGAAACAAAGGCCAATCAACCCTTTATTGGCCCCCAAAATGCAGTAAGAATTGACTAAACTTAGAGAATTTGGAATCATAAAACCATTTAGGCATTCTTCTTGGGTGTCTAATTTGGTCCCTGTTAGAAAGAAAAATGGAGATATTAGGCTATGTGTTGATTTTAGGAATCTTAATGTGGCCTCATTGAAAGATAATTATTCTTTGCCAAATAAGGAGGCCATGTTGCAGAGGGTAACTAGTTGTGATCTTTTATCTATGATGGATGGTTTTTTTGGTTATAACCAAGTGCTGGTTCAAGAATCTGAACAATTCAAGATAGCTTTCACTACCCCATGGCGTACATATGTTTATGTAAGAATGCCATTTGGCCTGATGAATGCATGGGTTACTTTCCAAAGAGCCATAGATGTGGCTTTCAAAGAATTTATAAATATTAATATTGTAGTATATCAAGATGATTTAACTGCATATTCCCAGAAGGCTGATGATCATTGCAAACATTTAGAAAAGATTTTTACCAAAGCCTTGGATTATGGGATTTCTTTAAATCCAAAGAAGTGTCATTTTGAGGTGACTGAAGGTAAATTATTGGTACATATAGTGTCTAAGGAAGGTGTCAGAATTGATCCTGAAAGAGTGGAAGCCATTAACAAAGTATTGCCACCAAAGAATATTAAAGGAGTTCAGTCTTTCCTTGGAAAGATAAATTTTGTAATGCGATTTATTGCAAATTTTTCTGAAATAGTAAAACCCATTGTTAAATTGCTGAAGGAAAATGCAAAGTTTGAAAGGAATAAAAATGCTCAATCATCTTTTAATGAGATAAAAGTGGCAATCCAACAGGCTCCTATATTAATATCTCCAAATTATGAAAAACCTTTCTCCATATTTTCTTTTGCCTCATTTCATACAATTGCTACATTACTCTTGCAGAAAGATGATGAAGGTTTTGAACACCCTATAGCATTTTTTAGTAAGTCTTTGCAAGCAGCAGAACTCAACTATGAGATATTGAGAAACAAGCATATGCATTGGTCAAGGCTGTCAAGGTTTTTAGACCTTATCTTGTTTGTGCAAAAATAATTACTTATGTGCCAAATGCCACAGTGAAAGACATACTATCTCAATCTAAAGCTACTAGCAAAAGATGCAGGTGGATTAGCAGGATCCAAGAATTCAATTTGGAAATTTAGGTTACTAAATTGGTAAGAGGTTTGGGTTTGGCCAAATTAATGACTCATACAAATATGGAATTAGCCAAAATAAGTGATGTACAAACAGTAAAAATTAATTTTACTAGCATAGAATTGCGGTCCTTGTATACTAATATTGTGTTTATCTGAAAAATGAAAAATGTCGAGAACATATGTCAGATAATCAGAAGAGAACTCTAAGATTGTAGGCCCAGAGGTATGTCCTGATACAAGGTGATTTATTTTGGAAGAACAGAGATGGGATTTTGTTATTATGTTTAGATAAATCATAGTCTGAAAGGGTCTTAAATTAAATACATAGTGATGTGTGTGGTTGGCATTATTCTGCCAAAACCACAGCTCACAAAATAATCAGAGCTAGATTTTATTGGCCATGTCTTTTTAGAGGCACTCAAATGTTTATAGAAAAATGTGAACCATGCCAAAGATTTTCTGCTAAAATGAAATTTTTAGGAGCTTTACTTTTAAATCCTATGACCATTGAAGCACCTTTTACCCAATGGGGTTTGGATTTTATTAGTGAATTTATAGAAAAATCTAGTGGGGGTCATAGTTGGATTCTTGTGGCTACAGACTATTTCTCAAAATGGATAGAAGCAATTCCAACAAAGAGGGCAACGAACAAGATAGTAATGGATTTTTTAATGGATAACATTCTGACAAGATTTGGTCTGCCCACTAAGCTAATTATGGACAGTGCCATGTGCTTTAGGTCTAAGGAATTTAGGGATTTCTGTGAAGATTATTGCATTATTTTATCTTACTCCTTGCCATATCATCCCCAAGCAAATGGACAGGCTGAGTCCATTAATAAAAGTATCATGAAGATAGTTAAGAGGATTTTGGATAAAAATAAGAAGTCCTGGCATTCAAAATTGAAGTTAGCCCTATGGGCTAACAGGGTGACAGTAAAAAGAGCCATAGGGGTTTCCCCTTTTGAAATGGTTTATGGAAATCAGGCAAGGTTTCCTTTGAACAATCTGTTACTAGTATACAAATTTTTGCAGGAAGAAGATTTGGAAAATCAAGAACCCATGATGGAAAGAATGGATCAATTGGTGGAATTTGAAAAAGTAAGAACAGAAGCTCACAAAATAAACCTGAAGCTCCAGCAGCAATCTAAATACTTGTTTGATAAAAGAGCAACTGAAAGAAAATTTTAGGTAAATGATATGGTGCTGCAATGGAATGCCAGAAAAGAAGAAAAAGGCAAGCATGGTAAATTTGAATCACTATGGATAGGACCATTTGTAATCTAGGAATTTCATGGTCAAGATTGTTACTTATTGGAAGACCCTAATGGTGAGATACAGGAATTGCCAGTACATGGATAATTCCTGAAACATTATTTCTCATAAAGCTCCTTTTTCCATGCACATTAGTTTAAATTTCCCTATTTTATGTGTGGGTTTTGTGTGCGCATGTATAGTTTTGTTTACGTTTGTGGTCTGTTTCCAAGAGATGTGGTTTCTAATGTCAATTTTGCAATTAACTTTCCCTAGTCAGAGCCATGTTAGCACTGCACCAAGAAAATTTTCCAATTTCTAGCATTGACTATTTTCCCACACTTTCTGGTTTAAAATCCCATGTCTTACTGTGCTAAAAGGGTCAAAATTCATTAATTGTGTTCTATTTTAAGTATTGGTCACTCAGTTGTGTTGGTCTTTTAACATGTTTTCAACTTGTGCGAGCGGGCAATGAGTCATCAGATTGTAAAATTGCATAGTCATGATAAGATTGTGTCAAGTCTTGATCATTTGTGCGAGTGAGCGGTTGGGGTGTTAAAGATTGTAAATCACGCAGTTGTGATGTTTTGTGAAAGTTGGGCTGTAAGTTTTCTACTGAGCAGGTTAGGAATGATTTTGTTTATCGGTCACTCGTGAGGAATTAACTTTTTCAAAAATAGATCTCGCGAGTCTGCGATGACTTGAAACCTTATGTATCGCACAGTCACTTTAAAGTTATGTTGTTCACTTTATGCTCTGCGACCGAGCGAGCCTTGTTTAAAATGAAGTAGTCGCATACCCGCATTAAGTTTCCATGTTGGTATTTCAAGTCAGCGACTACATGACGAAGTCAGATTGTAGAGGTCGCTCACTCACTTAGGTTCTAACTCATTTGTATTTTGCAGTGCGAGTCAGCAATAAGTGCATGTAGGAGTTATTAAGTTGAAGGATTGCAGCTCACTCGCAGAGGTATTTTTCAAAGTTCTAAAAGGTGTGCGAGTAGGCAATTATGAGATTATTTATCACTTAGCTCACTCACTGATGCTTTGAAAGTTTGAAAAGTGAGCTCGCGAGTGTGTGATAAGGAAAAGAAGAGGGATATCACTTACTCGCCCATGAATAAAGGCAAAAGGAAAGTTGTTAGCGAGTATGAGATTAAAGAAACAAGGTTGACAGTTGCACACTCGTAGTCAGTGATGTCGTTAAGTTTTCAAGCTTGCAAGTGCACGATAGGAGAAAATAAAATTATCGCTTAACCACTCACAAATTTGGAAAAGGAAAAAGGGGTCAACAGGTGCGTGATAGGAAATTTTTAATATTTTAATGCAGAAGCTTACTCAATTCTCAAGGATCAGGCCATAGAGATTTTTCAATAGCGAGATTACGACCGAATGAAGAAATGGGGCAATCGCTCACTCGCTAAGTGTTGTAAGTTGGATTGTTTTGCAGCATGAGTGAGCGACCAGATAAAGTGTATGATAAAAATGAATGTCGTTCACTCGCTTAGATCAAAAACCAATGATTTGAAAGCCAGCGGGTATGCAATTATGGAATGATTAAGAAATGAATGTGTACTCACTCACTTGTGAAGGTTCAGATGAAGTTAAATGTTGAGAAGCAAGTATGCAACAGGTTGAGGAAAAGGTAATATCACACACTCGCATGAACCCAAAAGGCAAAGTGTAGAGAGATAGTGAGTATGCGACTGCCAAATGATGCAGTGCAGATTAGGTCATCACTCAATTGCAGAAGAAGAAAACCAAGGTAAAAATAGACGGCAAGTATTCAATTGGTTAAAGTGAAAGGTCACATTGCTCACTCGTAAGGACTATTTTGAGTATGAGTAAAGTATAGTGGGTTGGTGCCAGATTGACAAGTGGCTATTTTCAGGCTTACGAATGCAATAAGGAGAAAAGTGTACACTCTTTTCTAGCTAGGATCAAATAGTGCAAATTAACGACAACATTAGTGGCAAAATGATGATTTCAAGATAGTGCAAGTGCAAGAATTTGGCATTCAAGTGGAAAAGACACAAGATTTAATGGCTATAAGTTTAAATGATTGAGTTTGATTCTCTACAACTCTCATTTCTGCATCCTGAGATTTTTTGCAAAGAGAAAAAAGGCTTGTCAGTCTGGAGCATTTTATCTGAGACAGTAAAATTCAAAGAAAAAGGATGAGTCAAGCTATTATTCCCGCTACCTCACAAGGGTCTAAGAAGAAGAAAGAAGTCACATTGAAGAAGTATACAAAATAATTTGTCAAGTTTTTGCCTGGAACTCTGAATACAAACAGTGCAAACTAGGATGAATGGAAAGACAAATGGTGTTAATGCAAAAATTCGGTAACCCCAAATTATTCTGGTAGTACTTTGATTCATTATTTCTAGAATAATAGGATCAAACCAGTCCCAATTTGTAATCCATGGGATTTGAATGTGGAAAAATTGATTGTGCCTGATGTCTATGTTGACATAGGTCTTATTAAGGAATTAGAAAAAAACTATTGCCCAGTAGCTAGGGTAATCAGGAAAAGGAATAAAGAGACCCTAGTTTCCATAGATAGGAGGTCAGTGGCAGTGGTATTTGGAATCATTGGCACATTATGCATAGACATTGATTTAAGAAGATTAAGGCAGACTATGTCAAAAGAGAGCATCTAATTAAGCAATATGAAATGGCTAAATTCATGCCCAGAGTAGATAGGCACCTGGTAAAAATTCTAGATAATTTCAAAGCACCTTTTGACCTATCCCCATTTCATCATTATGTAAAATGCATAGTCTATGGTTTGAGCAGAGTTCTAGGTTTTGATGGAGACTCCACAGTGTCTCAAGATTTACTTATGATGGCCATGAACATCTAGCACCCAGAGGTCAACACTGATTATGACTATGTTGGGTATATAGTCGATGCTATCCATGCTGCACTATTAGAGTTACAGTCAGATGTGCCAACACCTACTTTTAAGCATTATTCTCATCTGATGTATATGATTTTGTATTATAACAGAGCATCAATTGATAAAGAGCTTGAAATATTTGTCTCAGAGTATGGTGTGGATGCACCAATCCAGAGATGGACTCAGGTATGGGATAGTTCATCCAACAATTCATCATTTGTATGCTTTTACAACTGGATTGTATATCCAATTTTTAATCTATTGGGAACAGATAGGCATAGGCTTCCTTTTGAGGTTAGAAAGATTCTGAGACTTTGGGAGTATATCTCAAACTGGCCTATCTCTCATAATTGGGCTGATTTCTTCTTTTTTGATTACATTACTATCATTAGAGTATATGGTTGTACTCAGCCTCCTCATATTCTTCCCAAGTTTTTTCCTCCTAGGATTGCATTCTTAGAATTTGTATGGCAAATTACTTAGGTAGATAAGGAATTTATAGAGCGGCACAAGAAGGGAACTTTTATCCCCAAGTTATGGGTGGGTTTTGATTTCTCCATTGGGAAAAAGGTGTTTGATTTCATAAATGATTTATTAAAGCAATATAGAATGTCTAAAGCGATTGCCAGATTCTGTGATCCTGAGAAGTTTGTGCAGACAGCCCTAAAAAGAATGACTCCTTGGCAGAAAATTAGAGACCATGAGCCATTGGATGATGAGGATGTTGTGAGGAAAAAACTAAATAAACAAGAAGTTCAGGACAGGAGAAGGAAGTAGAATGACCTCCTGAGAGAAAAATCTGAGTGGAAAGAATGAGATAATTCATTCTCTGGTTTTTTCCCTGATCTCCCATATTTCCAAAGGATAGAGGAAATGATAAAATCCTATGAAACTCTAATGTCACAAGCTCCACAATTTAGTGCTGAAGATGCACAATCTAAAGGGTCCCCAATTCCAGTTTCACTACATGATCAAGAACACCAAGAAAAATAGGAGGAGGAATAGCAAAAGGAAGAAGAACATGAAGATGAAGAGGTAGGGGAAGAAGTCGGTGAAGAGGCTACTTCAGCTAGAGAGCCACCAAGAAATAAATAGAAGAAAGAGCATAAAATGGTGCAAGATAGGAAAAGCATGGCAAAAGCCATGATATCAGAGCATGGTAAGTACTTTAGAAGATTGAAGAGACAGTTGCAAAAGGAGCCTGAGGCTGAGGGCCAAGCAGACAATCAAATGGTGTTATTTGAAAAGGATGAAGAGAGGGTCATGATGGCCAATGAATTCATGAAAGATGATGAGTTCATAAAGTCTGAAGAGTTCAAGACCTTCTTGGTAAAATTGAAACAAAAGAATTTTAGACAAGAGCTGACTGCAGAAGAAGAAAATGTAGATAAGAATGAGGAAATTGTACAAACACTCCAGGATTATGATCATTAGAGTGAATAGATTATGGTGGAACAAGAAAAGCTACTGGTGCAGAATAGTGGTGTGATGTTGATGCTTGGTTGGGACCTACAATCCACTTTCATCATTGATCAAATTAGGAGGCAAGATGATCCTCTACTGAAGACAGAATTTGAAATGGATGAAGTTTTAAAAGGATCAGGGTTTGATCCTAAATCCAAAACCCTAGCAATATGGTCACTAGCTCCTACCACATAAAAGCCCTTAGTAATGACCATCAGAGAAGAAAAAAGGGCAGACAGGATGATATGGAACTTGCAAAATACTTCAGATACTGAGATAGCTCAGTTAATGACACAAATTTCATTCATGAACTTGCTGAAAGTTGATGACCTATCCAAGAGGTATGAGACAAATTTTTGCCAAATGATGGCCCTCGCAAAGAAACATGAAGTGGTGGTCTAGAACCACACATTAGAAGGGGAAATTGCCAAAATAAAAGAGGAGTTAATAGAGATTAAAAGGGAAAAAACTCCAACCCTTGAGGAGGTGGCTAAAGTTGTGATAGTTGGTGTCAAAGGAGTTAAGGAAGACTCTGCACTGGCAGAAACACAATCAAAAGATATATCACAGGAACAGGGCATGAATTCTATGTCTGTCATATTGCTCATATTGCAGCATAGAATTGAAGTCCTAAAACAAAAAACTGACATAGTGTACACACTGTATGGGTTGTTACAAGAAGCCTCAAAGATAGTTGCAGAAGCTATGGTGTTCTTAGAGCCTTCTTTCAAATTATGGTCAGGGAAGAAAATTTTTTTGGATAAGTTAAAAATGTCTATGATGTACAGTGATGATTTCCAAGATAAAGTGATATACACCATTGAGATGGTCAGTAAATTGAATGATACCTTTGCCTTTTTCAATGGCAATTTTGATTTAATAGATAACAAGTTGAAATTATTTGGTGATCAATGTCCATCATTGATCCCAAAAATTTATGATGAGACAGGTGTATTGAAAGCACAATCAAATTGGGTAGCTGGTTTTGATTCTATACTAGGAAACTAGGATATAAAGAAATGCTTGGAAAAGGACACAAATGCAGAATATTGCAATGAACTGTTTGATAGCCTTTTAAAAATCCAAAGAGACATGGCTAAATTTGTTTCTGAGGCCAGAACTGCCATGGATGCCAGGTGGGTAGAAGCTGTTGCAAAGCTGGAGGAAGAAAAGACATTTGATTAGCCCACCGCCAAAGAGGTAAACTAGTGGGAGGCAAAGCTGAAAGGATGAGGAGGACATTGTCAACAACAAAAACAAACCTTGTTCAGACTTTGCAAATAGATGCCACTTGTACTCTATTACAAAATTTTGTTTCTTGATTGTTGCAAGGTTGTTGCAAAAGATTTTTGTAAATTTTTCCCAGTATGTCGGTACATTGTTTCATCATTAATTATAAAAGGATTCCAAGACTACCGGGAAACGGATAGCCATTTCATTTTGGAGAATGCAAAATATAATTGTAAACTCTAGGTTTGAGACAAATATATATTAGGTTTTTGGAGAAATATTTGTTCAATGTAGCAAGCGATTCTGATTTTTGAATAAAATCTAGTTTATATTTTCTGAAGCATATAATGAGTATTGTGTCTTCATTTTAGTATTTTGAATTTTTTTTAAATTGAATGTTTAATTTATATGTCTGTCAGGCAGATTATGAAATACTTCTAAGGTTCTTTCAAGGAAAGACTAAAATGCCTTAGGAATGTTTCAATAAGATTCAGGGTATAAAATGAATTTGATGAATTAACTTGATTAAGTGTATCGAGATAGATGTACAAGGTATATCTATGTTTATGTCAGATCCTATAATTGTCTTAAAGTTTTGTTCATGATCAAGCTGGTTAAAACTACTCATAAGTGACTCCAAGCCCTAGAATTGAGCACTGGTCTATTTCCATTTAATCAAGTGACTATCATTATTAAAATTAATATTTACTTTTGGTTTGGTTTGTTTTAATAAAAGTTACAATGATCAACCCCTATAATTTCATCCACAGTTAATTAGAATAATTCAGTGATTTCATTATTCTAAGTTTGAAGGGTAATCCCGCCCGAGTTAGTGGATTTCAAAGTGTAGGAAGTTTCAAAATCTTGTGTATGTGGTCCTACATCTTGCTTGGTCAGTTTCTTGGATAAATAGAGAAAGCTCTCTGAGAAATATTTTCATATCAGCAAGAAAAAGAACTAACAAAAAAAGGCAACTCTACTAGGGAACTTTATCAAGGAATGCATGGAAGGTTAGTCTGACATCAATATTCCATACTATAGATTCCTTGAAGTTCAGTTTTTGAAATCACATGTTGTGTATTGCATTTTATTGAACTATACCCTCAAATATCATTGTCAAAGTGAATTTTATTTTATTCCCAAAGTTTTGGGTGGGGACTCTGATTTATTGGTTATAGTGTTTCCAAGGGGAATACTGTAGATTAAGTGTGTGAAATTTCATTTTGGATATAATGAGGAACACAAAAGAAAACACAAAGAATCACTCTCAGGTAACATCAGAGAATGATATTTCTAAAAATTCTAGAAGAAATCACTCTATAAAAGGGGAATCCTCTAATAATATTTCCTAGAAGCCTAGGTTAGTAGGTCCCAGCCAGTCATTAGATACTATTCCTGCGAAAGAGATTAATAAACCTTTAAACCTTGAATCTGACACAACTGGTTATTTTGAGGACATATTTAATCCTATAAAAAAAAATGTGTTTCAAGAAAAGGGGGAAACATCCTCCTACTTTGGGGGTATCCCTTATGAGAGGGTTGAAGAGAAAAAGGGAGAAAATTGGGTGAATGTGTATGATTCTTCTAGTTCTGATATTGAGGGACTCCTCAGAGATAATGATCTTTTGAAGAGGGAATTAGATGAACTGTTACTCATCAAGTGAAGGAATGATGAGGCTAGAGAAGAAAAGGTTATAAATTCTATTACTGAAAGGGAAAAATTTAAAAAGTGAGTTGCTCAATTAAATTTGGTAGCTCAGGGTGCAAAAGAAGGATTTCATGGTTTGAATAAAGAGCTTTTTGGAGATGTAGATGCCCTGAGAAAAGAATGCCATGAAAGAGAACATTTGATTAACAAGGGTGAACCCAAAGATGTAGGTCCTATAGTGAGACACGTTATTAACTATGAAAATCAAAATTCTCCCAAGCCTCAGATAGTTATGCAAAATGTATCAACAACTAATGCTAGGCAAACAGAGGTTGACAAAGGAAAACAAAAGATCACTGGCATTAACTTTTCTCAACATAAAATTGAAGAGGGTATGCCTCATAACATATTTTCAACTGATATGGAATTAGAAAGGGAAAAAAAGGCCAAAGATTAGAAGCTGTTATAGCAGAGATGAAGAAGAGAGTTGCATTCTTGAGTTCCGTGACTAGTCCCAATATGACAAATAATGCTACTAATCAGGCCATCCCTATATTTAATTCGAATGTTCATACCAATAATGCCAATACAAATACCTAGACATATGGTGCCACTCAAGGGGCTGCATCACAATCAGGAGTAAGTGGATCTAATAGAAATATTGGCCTCCATAATGTGGGCATTGGTCAGAACATCACCAGTATTACCCAGAATGTTGGTCAGAATATGGGCTCAAATTTTCAAAGAAGACCTATTCATCTAGAGAGATATAGACAACTATTCTTTGATGGTATCCCTAGCCAACCAAACCTTATTCCTAATGAGGTCAGAGATAAGATTCCTAAGTTTAGTGGGAATAATAACATAACTGGTGAAGAACATCTAAAACTATTCTTGAATATAATGAACGATTATGAGATTGTAGATGAGGATGCCATAATGAAAATATTTATACAATCTTTAACTGAGGATGCAAGAGATTGGTATTGGGATTTGCCTGATCATAGTATCTATTCTTGGGATGAATTTGTTAGGAGTTTCAAAGAGCAATATGGTGACAAGACAAATTCTAGTTTTATGCTAAATGAATTCAACAGCTTGAAAAAATTCACTAATGAAGGCATTGCTAAATTTAATGTAAGATTTCAGAAGGCTATGTATAATTTGTTTCAAGTATTGAGACTGGATGAAAATGTATGTGTTACTACCTATTGTAATTCTTTGAATGGAAAAACAACTTATCTACTTAGAGATAAAGACCCTCAAACCATGAGAGAAGCATACAAGTTGGCTATAAATATAGAGAGAAACAGAAGGGATTCCGGTAAGCTTGGTAAACGGGATGACAATAGGCTCTAGAAAGAATCAAAAGCATAGCCAAATAAAATCACCAAGGAAGAAGATAATATGGATGCATTGGTAACTGTGGTGAAAGATCTTGTTGCCAAGGTGGACAAGAATGAAAAAGGATTTCAAAATAATAGGCCACAGTACCGAAGATAGGATAAACCTTATAGACTACAAGATTTCCCTTATAAGACTCAGTGGAAGGATGGGAAACCTATGTCAGAAGAGCATAATGATCCCAAGAACAAATAAATTCCTGATCCATTAAAAAACAATAGTGCCCATAATGTGGAAAATACTCCTTGGTGCATAGCTTGCAATATGCCTCATTCCCCATATCAATGTGCAGTAGCCCAGGGCTTGGTGGATAAACATGGAAACATTGAGACACAAGAAAGTAAAGGTTAGAAGAAGCCTGATGTAAATATGTGTGCACTTACTATTGAAGATGATAATGGTAGTTCAGAGGGAGAATTAGAAGAAAAGATTCCAGTCACAATGAACAATACAAGTACTAAGGTAGAGCATTTTCAATTTGGGATGCCTAATGAAGAAGAGATAAGATTTTTAACCATTGCTGCTGTAACACAAGCAAGAAGTTCATACCAGCTCAGGAATAGGAAAGTTGATCAAAATGGGAAACAACCTGATTCACCTGTTATTACAGAAGTTATAAATGAAGAAATTACACAAGATAAAGTGAAAGATACCTTGGTTAAAGAAAACAAAATCACTCCTACTCATGACCAAAAAACAAGACAGTTGAAAGGAAGTAAAGGTAAAGTGTCTTCTGATAGTAACATAAGTTTCCCAGCTTTTAATATGAAGCAAGCTTTATCTTAGATCAAAGTCTATGTTCCTTTGCTTGAAATGTTTAAAATTAAGGAACACCGGGAGGCAAAATTTTCATTACTTTCTGACTTATCCATTGTGCATGACAATGTTGTTTTGAATGATGAAGTGAAAGATGAGCATGAGGAAAAGGATAGCGTCCCAATTTGTTTGGGAAATATAGTTATTCAAGAGCCAGATCAGATTGATCCTTTTTATGTTACATTTCTCACAAACAATAGGTTGCTAAAGAATTGTATGATGGATTTAGGAGCTGTTGCTAATGTAATGACTTACACTATCATGAAGCAATTGGGTTTAGGTGTGGATACTACTTGTGGTAAATGTTATTCCATGGAAAATAGGGAAGTGCCTGTAATAGGAATTTTGCAAGGGTTAGAGGTAAAACTTGCTTCTTACCCTGAGGTCACTTTTAAGATAGATGTGGTGGTTGTAGATTCACCACCCCATTATGGTATGCTCTTATCAAGACAATGCGCTACAGCCATTAGAGGACATGTACAATTGGATTTATCTTTTGCTACCATTTATGTTAATGGAAAAGAAGCAAAACTATTAAGGGAACCTAGATCTCCTATTTATGTTGAAAAGGTTCAACCTAGTATGTTGAATTTCTTTGTGGATGTGGATATAAATAATTTCAAAGTGGAAAAGATTCAGCCACAGTTAAAAAATACAGATCCCATCATAGAAGAATTTAAGTTGCAACAGCAAGGGCTATGGCAGATGTATTTTGATGGAGCATGCTCCATAGAGGGGTTAGGGGCTGGTGTTTTATTTGTCTCTCCATCAGTTATTGCTTTCAAATACTCATTCCTACTATCATTTCAATGTACAAATAACACAGCTGAGTATGAGGCATTATTATTGGGGTTAGAAATAGCAATGATGCATGGCATTAAATTATTGAGAGTTTTTGGTGATTTAGAGTTAGCTATTTCCCAAATTAGAGCAAGATATGCTGCCAAAAATGATAGGTTGAAACAATATAAGCATGCTATATGGGATAGTATTGAATTTTTTGATGCATTTTCCATTGAATGGATAGAAAGATCCAAGAATATCATGGCAGATTTCCTGGCTAATATAGCTTTGAAAAATGATGATCTAACATTAACTGGGATATCTATTGTGGAAACTAAAACTAGGCCTGCAATCCCAGATAATGTATATAATTGGCAGGTTTTTGAGAGTGATGAGGATATCCTCAACTTCGTTCAATGTGTGGATAATTATGATGGTCAAGTTATTGATTTTAATAATTTGATAGAGATCATTGATGGAAAAGAAACTATTTTTGGTAATGAAATTCTGTAGTTGCAAACAAATGAAATCCCTAAGGGACTGACAGAATTAGAAGGATTGTTTATTGATAATGACAGTCATATGTACCACAAGTCCCCTACCAAGTTGGATGATTTTGAGGAGATAAATTTGGGACCAGAATGTAGTCCTAAGATTGTGTACATTGGGAAGAAATTGGCTCCTCATGTGAAGCCTAATTTGATAAACTTGCTGAAGAGATTCAAGCATGTCTTTTCTTGGTCTTATGAAGACCTTAAGGCTTACATGGAAGATTTATTTCAACATGAAATTCCAGATATTAATCCTTTTAGATAGAAACAAAGGCCAATCAACCCTTTATTGGCCCCCAAAATGTAGCAAGAATTGACTAAACTTAGAGAAGCTAAAATCATAAAACCAATTAGGCATTCTTCTTGGGTGTCTAATTTGGTCCCTATCAGAAAGAAAAATGGAGATATTAGGCTATGTGTTGATTTTAGGAATCTTAATGTGGCCTCATTGAAAGATAATTATTCTTTGCCAAATATGGAGGCCATGTTGTAGAGGGTAACTGGTTGTGATCTTTTATCTATGATGGATGGTTTTTCTAGTTATAACCAAGTGCTGGTTTAAGAATCTGAACAATTCAAGACAACTTTCACTACCCCATGGGGTACATATATTTATCTAAGAATGTCATTTGGCCTGATGAATGCAGGGGCTACTTTCCAAAGAGCCATGGATGTGGCTTTCAAGGAATTTTTAAATATTATTATGGTATTATATCAAGATGATTTAACTGCATATTCACAAAAGGCTAATGATCATTGCAAACATTTAGAAAATATTTTTACCAAAGCCTTGGAATATGGGATTTCTTTAAATCCAAAGAAGTGTCATTTTTCTATGACTGAAGGTAAATTATTGGGACATATAGTGTCTAAGGAAGGTGTCAAAATTGATACTAAAAGAGTGGAAGCCATTAAAAAAGTATTGCCACCAAAGAATATTAAAGGAGTTCAGTCTTTCCGTGGAAAGATAAATTTTGTGAGGTGATTTATTACAAATTTTGCTGAAATAGTAAAACCCATTGTTAAATTGCTGAAGAAAAATGCAAAGTTTGAATGGGATAAAAATGCTCAATCAACTTTTAATGAGATAAAAGTGGCAATCCAACATGCTCCTGTATTAAGATCTCCAAATTATGAAAAACTTTTCTCCATATTTTCTTTTGCCTCATTTCATACAATTGCTGCAGTACTCTTGCAGAAAGATGATGAAGGTTTTGAACACCCTATATCATTTTTTAGTAAGTCTTTGCAAGCAGCGAAACTCAACTATGAGATAATGGAGAAACAAGCATATGCATTGGTCAAGGATGTCAAGGCTTTTAGACCTTATCTTGTTTGTGCAAAAATAATTGCTTATGTGCCACATGCCACAGTGAAAGACATACTATCTCAATCTAAACTTATTGGCAAAAGATGCAGATGGATTAGCAGGATCCAAGAATTCAATTTGGAAATTTAGGTTACTAAATTGGTAAGAGGTTTGGGTTTGGCCAAATTGATGACTCATACAAATATGGAATTAGCCCAAATAAGTGATGTACAAAGAGTAAACATGAATTTTACTAGCATAGAATTGCAGTCCTGGTATATTGACATTGTGTTTGTTCTGAAAAATGCAAAATGTCCAGAACATATGTCAGATAATCAAAAGAGAACTCTGAGATTGTAGGCTGAGAGGTATGTCCTGATACAAGCTGATTTATTTTGGAATAATAGAGATGGGATTTTGTTATTATGTTTGGATAAATCACAGTCTGAAAGGGTCTTAAATGAAATACATAGTGATGTGTGTGGTGGGCATTATTCTACCAAAACTACAGCTCACAAAATAATCAGAGCTAGATTTTATTGGATAATCACTAGAGGATGCAGAGTGATCCCACAAAATTGTGTCCCACTTTTTGGCCAACTTTGACACTAAAATGAACATTCTAAAAATAAACTTCACTTTCAGACATCTATTGTCATAAAACCATTAAGAATTTGAAGATTATGTAAAATAGTGACTTTTAGCATTTTGTTTCTAGTTTATAAATATATTTTAAAAAAAAAAATTGGAATTTATTTGAATCGATTTTCCCTTCTCCTTCAAAAATTATTTTTGTGAAAAATCAGGATTTTTCAGGAGTGACACTCACTGTCATCAACATAACTTTTTTATAAAACTAATAAGAACATAATTATTTTGAATTTAGGTTTGTAACACAAATATCTAGATAATCCAATTGGTTTCATTCAATTTGGTTTAATATTTAATAGTTTATTGAGTTATGAAGTGGCATTAATTATAATTTGGACATAGGTTCACTTTGATCACTCTAACTCTATCTCTATATATCAAAATTCATTTATTATTTTTTTGATCGAAAGGTAACATAAATACCTATTTCCTAGATATTTTTCATAAATTTTTTTTTCTATAGTTTACTATTTTTTCAGAAGCGTTGAATAGAGAAGTCGCTAAATGGTCAGACAACCTATGTTTAGTAAAACTTAAAAAGAAAAGTCTTAATAAACTCAATATATATAACTCATAATCATTGGAAATCTTTCTCAGAGTACTATCATCCTATATCTGAGTTTTCCAAATGAATTTATTTAATCCCACAAAAATTTAATGTCAAAGTGATTTTTTGTCAGCATTTTGATGGGTTCAAAGGAGACTCAATTATAGGTGTGAGTGAGGAGTAGAGGAATTATACCAAAGGAATTTTTATCCAAGGGGATTTTATCTAGCCATTTTGAATTTACTCCTTCAAATGGGACCTATGAATGCTTAAATCATCATATTTTCTTTAAAATGTACAATTTCAACAAAATCAGGATGTTCAAAAAAGTGGGACACACTATTATGGGACCACCCTGCATCTTGTGTAGGTGGAGGAATGCCAGGATGGGAATGAAACATGTATCTCCCTAATCAATTAGATGACATCTCCTAAACCTATGTCACGATACTCATGATACTAGAAAATACATCCCTCCTGATCCTGTCATCAAGTACACTCTGTCCTACATCTGTTATTTCCAAAAAATTTGGTACAACCAAAAGGTTTGGACCCACCATTACCCACTTATTAGTGGGAACTGGGGCATTATGCCCTCATAATATGTTTGATAATCTCCCCCTCCCCTACCCAACATGACTGGGAAAATCTATATAATTAACATCATGATGCAAATGAAATTATGCAAACAATTATTTGTAGACATATAGTGGAAGCTTATCCTTCTGGGGATACCAATGATGAGAATCCAACCATCAAGGATATATAAATGGTGCAAAAAGGTCATCCTCACATTGAGTATTCATATAACCTCTCACCTAAGCTCTATTCCAGTAATGAGGAAACATGGTCTTGCCCATAGCGATGGAAACCTTCAAGTCAACCTGTCTATACTTAACAACACCAGTAACGCTGCAGGAGAGAGAAATATAGAATGTATGAATAGATATGCTATCATAAGGGTTGTATGATTTAACTATGTCAATCATACAAACTAGGTCCTCTCCAATAATATCCACCCTATCCCTATTAGGAAGGGTGGTGGATGACTGAATCCTCTAATCAAGAACCTCAATAGCTTGTGTCAATCAAGCTATGGTACTAGAGAATAACTCCTCCCTGCCCTCTCTAGAATTAATAGATCTATGAGAAGAGAGGTCACTACTACCCCTCTGAATACTAGCCTCTCCAAAATCTATAGATGATACCCCTCTACCCGATGCCATGTGATAGAAAAAATATATATATGCTCGAAAGTATAAAGAAGAATATATATAGATCTCCGCACATGTATATGACCCAATTCTAATTTAATTATATATTTAAACACATGTGTTACAAATAAATAAACTTGAAAACACTTGAATGAATATACATTTGAAAGAAAAATGATTTAAAATCATATACATACATGTACATATTTTCCAACAAAAAGAGATTTTGAGTTATGGTTCAATTTTGTCTAGGTTTACAACTATCCTAGTTGAATGTAGATTAATTTTGAATGTTTAGGTTTAGGGATCAACATGGTTTATGTCTCAATTAGGTTTAGGGTTAATTTTTTCATGGTTAGCATGTTAATGTTGGTTTCTAGTGTTCTAAGGTTTATGTTTTCTCATGTTCCAATTTCACATGTTGCTGTAAGACCAAAAAAATGTATAAATAGAATATCTAGGTAACCACAAACCCTAAATAATATGCTAGCCTATCTAATCTATCATGAAATCCATTTAAAATTAAATTTCTCAAATATAAAGCATGAAAACTTAGAGCTCCCTTCAAATGCAACTCCCATGTCTTCTTTTCTTCTCCATGAAGGTAGATTATGTTTTTCTTTGACAATAACAAGATTGCACAAAGAACTTTTGAAAGCACAAGTTGGTAAGAGAATACAAGGAAATAGTGGTTCAACCTTGAAAGAGATAAATTCCTCTCAATTTATAGAAAATGAGAGGCAATTAGGTGAAGATTGCATACAATCAATGCATAAATTAAGATATTGGTAGGTAGGGTGTTTGGAAGCATGATATGGGGAAGATCAAATAAGGAAATATTGAGGATATTCATGAAGCACCTTAATAGGGATGTGAATATCTATTAAGGTATATGACAATTAGGTAAGATTAGGAGTCATTAGGTCAATTAATAACTCAATATTCTCAATATTCCTCACAAAATCAATAATTATATTTATGAAATTATGAAAATCTTATAAATTAAAATTAGCCAGTTAAATAATAAAAATTAATTAATTGTTGAAGACTTAGGGAAAAGGGAATAAATAAATTCAATTTATTTATTCAATTAGGACTGTTACCCAAATTTTTTACATGCGCGATAGTAATTAGAAATAGTAAAAAATTGCATAAAGATACATCTCTTTAACATTGTTGTCCAACTAATGAAAATGAAATATATTTCCATTACATTAATATTATCATATTTCATTGTACTCTAAGTATTGATCAGATTCACATTTTCAAACTTATAATCGATCATTACATTGTGCATTCAAAACTAAATGTAGTAAACAAGTGTTCCTTCAAGGTTACATCTTTCATACTGAAACTTAGAGGACATATGTAGAAAAGAAAGTGGGATAGAAGCATGATGAGGTTTAGGGATCTATGTATTGACTTTAAGAGGTCTTCTACATTCTGGATCTGATTATCTACATCATCTGAGTCTTCCTGCTTAGGCCTTGTCTCTGTTTGTCCTACATCCTAGGTCTTCTTTTAGTCTTGTCCTGCATCATGGAGAAAAGGTGTTAGATCCAAATTGGATCTAATAAATACATGGGAAACCTAAAATCACCATACATCAATCAAGCTTCTAGGACTGCACATTTACCAACGACATTCATTTAATTGAAAGATATGCATTTACATTAACAAAATAGTAACCTCAAAAGACATATTTTTATGAAATCCTTTGCTATATTTGAAAGATGTAGTGAGTGTCACGAGCTCATGCTCGAACCTCACAATATGCATTATTAAAGAATGAAAGAATCCTAGATGTTCATATGTGCAGGAAAGAAAGAGATCTGATGGTGTTTAGAATTCTACATGATGTGCAAGAAAATGATTAAACTATAGTGATATCAAATGTGAGTTATGTAAATACGAAGATGCAGTTTTTAAACAATGCATATTTGAGGGAAAAATCAAATGATAATGCTGTCTAGAGACATATAAAAATATGTGTCACTGTGATCTAATGCCAATATGTAGATATCGGAAGTAACAAACACAGAGGGATCAAATGCAATGCATGATTATACAGAATAAAAGGGGTAATCAATGTTGTTGTTATCAAACAAAAGAATTCATAACTGATATGCTGAAAGATGAGAAAAATTCAGTGCTGTCAAAAAGATTAGATTATGCATATGCATATGTAGTGAAAGTATCAGTTATGTAGACTATTGACATTCAATAAGAGAAAAAGGAAAACAAGAAAAAATTGCTATTGTCTTCAAAATATTCTTAATACTATTTTCTAAATGTGATATACATGGAAATAGAAAACTTAAACTAGTTGTTCAAAAAAATGGAGTTATGGTTTTATGTTATGGATTGGTTTTATGCATTTGGGTTAAATTTTCATGGGTTATGTAATGTATTTTGTAATAAGTTGGTACACTTTGTAAAAAGATGTAAATCTTTAGAGACCAACTTTGGAGGGGCTTTATTTTTGGCATTATTAATGCCTTAGATTTAGGGATTCAACTGATTTAGGGGAGTTATCTAGCTGATTAGGAGGGCTTGTTGGAGGCTACATTGTGGGCATCATTTAGGCCTTAAAATTAGGATGATCTATCTGTTGAGGAAGAACTTTTGGAGGGGGATGTCATTTTCGAAATTGTCCTTAGGGGCTATATATTTGAACCTCTTATTCATTTGTAGGGGTTCAAAATTTGGAGAGAAGATCTTTTAGTGAACTATTTTGTTCTTATAGCCCTTTTTATGCATTTTGTATCCATTTAATTCATGTTGGGTATCGAGTTTGTGCAAGAGGATGCATGTATTCCTTTCCATTATTCTAAAACTCATTCATGTAACTATCCACAGATTTTGATAAGAATAAAGCTGGCCTATTATTCATACACCTTGTTATGGTCTTTGTTATCAATCCTATTCAATTTTCTCCATTGAAGTGTAGTGTATCTATAACATAGATTAGTGAATTGTCTTGATTCCTATTCTAGGTTGTAGAATATAACCTCTTCATAATCTGCATGTCTTTTGACACGAGTATTACTATTTGTGGTGAGATCCCTAGTAGTGATTTCCAAGTTAGCCTATGTATTGAATAATGAATGAGTTTGCAAAAATCATTAGGGTATGTCAAGTGAATGTTAGTTTGAAATTTTTTGAGAAATCTGAATCCTATTTGGTGTATCACCTTTCAAGTTTTATTCATTTCATTTTTAGTTAAAATTTCTCCCTTTCTTTCCAAAAATCAGAGGAGAGCAGTAAATTAGTAATACCCCAAATCCAATAGGAACCGGCCTAGAATCTAGAGATTCCTTCTTATTCAGAGTCCACCCACAACTTAGGAAGGTTTCCATTGTTACCATGAAATATTAGTATGCCCTAATGCCTTACTACATTGTGGGTGGACTCTGAATAAGAAGGAATCTCTAGATTCTGTGTAGGAATGCAATCTAGAACCAAGTGCTCCTGATTTCTAATGGAACAATAGTTTTGATGAGCTCCTAGTGGACTTAATAGAAGATGGTGATCCTTTGACCATGAAGGAGGAACTGACATGGCTGTTAATAATGAAGGATAACCATGAGTAACTAGAGTCAAGAAAGGAAACTAAAGAAGGTCATAGATTTCATAGTTCTTGCTAGTTTTGATATGCATCGAGCAGGTTGCAGACCTTTAAGAGGTCAATGATATGCATATTTGATGACTCTAAGGTTATATCTACTAGTTTTGGGCAGATTTAGTGCCTAAGATGGATTAATATCCTCCATTTTATGAAGGTGTTCTTGTATGTTCTAAATATCAATCATATCAATCTAGCCCTGTTGTTGTTTTTAGGGAAGAATTTGAAGGACAACTCTCATCTTAGGCTTATTACCCTTTGACTCAGTAGCAATTTTCTTGGTAGCATACCTACCAACAACCACAAAGGAGTTTATTTAATGATTCTTAGAATTATCCCTGGCATGTTCCAAACATGAGCCTTGATGATATTTTGAAGAACTTTAAAGAACAATTGAGATCTATGGAGAAAGAGAAAGAGTATGGCATGCATCAACAGGAGCTATCTTATCAATCTCACATGCACTAGCAAGAGATGGAGGCTCAAAGGTATGAGCAAGAGCTATTTGCTAAGAAATTTGTAGATAAAGAAGAACAAATGAGGTAGTTAGTGGCAAGATTACAGGAGCTAGAAGCTCAAGTAGCTTCTTGTGCCCCTTGCCAGCTTACAATTCAAGAGGTTTCCAAGCTAGAGATTCCAAGTTTTAAGGATTATGAACCTGCAAAAGAAATAAGACAGCCATTACAAGAACCCTTGAGCGAGCATGGTCAACTAGGCTACTTAATTGATCCTCAATCTGAGATGTGTTATGTAGCTCAGCTAGATGAGCAAGATACCAAGTTGCAGTGCCAACCTTCATGGACTAAGCATCCTTGCTTTCAAATGCCAAATATTATCAAGGATGCCCCATGTGATTCATTTCAAGATTAGGGAGCTGAGAAGGAGGTTATTGTTTCAAATATGATTGAACAAGTAGAAACAGGTCAAGATCAGAGCCAGTTGAGACAAGAGGTATTGGATTCATTTGCAGATTTGCCTACATATTTTGAGATGGATAGTAAACAAACTACATCATTAGCTGCAGGAGACTCTTTTGAGCAAGAGGAGATGGTTGTGCTTTTCTTTGAGGAGTTACCCTCTTTTTTTGACCTAGAGAAGGAAGAGGAGATTCCGTTCACATCAGCACAACAAAGTGTTCATGATAAAGAAGCTTATCAAAGCTTAGAGAGTAATTTTGATAACATTATTGCAGATTTCTGTGAGAATCTTGTTGTTGAGATGCCAGAATATGTGCCTTCTCAAGGGTACTCTATGTTGGAGAACAACATTTCTAATGTTTTTGTGCAGGAATGCAAGCTAGAACCAAGTGCTCCTAATTCCCAATGGACCAATAGTTTTGATTAGCTCCTAGCACACTTAATAGAAGATGGTGATCCTTTGACCATGAAAGAGGAGTTGAAATGGCTATAAATAATGAAGGATAGCCATGAGGAACCAAATTCAAGAAAGAAACTAAAGAAACTAGTAAGGAGGGCTCTAGGTTCACACTCTCAAGAGGTTATCCAATTAGGTATCTAGCCCTGTTGGAGAGAAGAGAAGAGTCCTCATTTACAAAAACTCCTAATTGTGAGGAGGTTGATGAGGAAGATCAAGTGCAGCATGTTGATTTGGATTTCTTACATCAGCAAAGTGAAGTAAGTCAAAACACTTCCTCTCTTCTTGAAATATTGCATGAGATCGTTAAATATCCTTCATTATTCAGTCTTCCTATGTTTTCCAATAAGCATGTTCATCATTGCAATTTTAAGAGAGAGGGAAAATATTTCAATGAACCAATAAATGGTTTTGTTTAGCATGTTTTATGGCTGGTTAGGTTAGGGTAGGTTAGTTTTCTAGTTTTCCCTAAGTGCCATCAAGAACAGTTAGGTCAGTTTTAGTTTTAGTTTTCCCAGTTTTCAATAAGTCTTCAAGTTTTCAAGATCTTTTAGGGGTGTTGTCAAAATCTGCAAACACAAGAAAATCATTCCTCAATGCTCAAGAATATATTTAAAATTTGTGATAATGAATTTTTTTTTACTTCACTACCACAAATAATAAACATACAAACAATCATTGGGGAAGGGTTCTCTTATATCCACAGACTAGGTTTAGGGTTTCAAATAGGTGGTTAATAGACTCAGTGCCCAATGGACTATTTTAGGCTACTGGTCCCAATGTCTAGAGGGAAAGCATCCATCAGAGGTCGCCAGAATTGTTACCTAAATTTTTTACATGTGGGATAGTAATAAGAAATAATAAAAAATTGCATAAAGATACATCTCTTTAACATTGTTGTTCAACTAATGAAAATGACATATATTGCTATTACATTCATATTATCATATTTCATTGTACTCTAAGTATTGATCAGATTCATATTTTCAAATTTATAATCGATCATTACATTGTGCATTAAAAACTGAATGTAGTAAACAAGTGTTCTTTCAAGGTTACATCTTTCAAACTGAAACTTAGAGGAAATATGCAGAAAAGAAACTAGGATAGAAGCATGATGAGGTTTAGGGATCTATGTATTTCCTTTAAGAGGTCTTCTACATTCTGGAGCTAATTATCTGCATCATTCGAGTCTTCCTTCTTTGGCCTTGTCTTTTTTTGTCCTACATCCTAGGTCTTCTTTTATTCATGTCCTACATCATGGAGAAAAGGTGTTAGATCCAAATTCAATCTAAGAAATACATGGAAAACTAAAAAGCACCATACATCAATCAAGCTTCCAGGACAAAACATTTACCAATGAAATCAATATAATTGAAAGGTATGCATTTATATTAATAGAATAATAACCTCAAAAAGAAATATCTTTATGAAATCATTTGTTATATTTGAAAGATGCAGTGAGTTTCATGAGCCCATGCTCGAACCTCACAATATGCATTATTAAAGAATGAAAGAATTCTAGATGTTCCAATGTGTAAGAAAGAAAGAGATGTGATGGTATGCAGAATTCTACATTGTTGTGCAAGAAAATGCTTAAACTATAGTGATATCAAATGTGAGTTATGTTCATATGAAGATGCATTTTTTAAACAATGCATATTTGAGGGAAAAATCAAATGATAATGGTGTCTAGAGACATATAAAAATATGTGTCACTATGATCCAATGCCAATATACATATATCAGAAGTAAAAGACATAGAGGGATCAAATGCAATGCATGATTATACAAAATAAAATGGGTAATCAGTGTTGCTATTATCAAACAAAAGAATTCATAACAGATATGTCAAAAGATGAGCAAAATTTAGTGCTGTTAAAAAGATTAGATTATGCATATGCAGTGAAAGTATCAGAGTCATGTAGACTGTTGACATTCAATAAGAGCAAAAGGAAGACAAGAAAAACTTGCTATTGTCTTTAGAATATTCTTAATACTATTTTTTTAAATGTGATATACATGGAAATAGAAAACTTAAATCGGTTGTTCAAACAAATGGAGTTAGGGTTTTATGTTATGGACCAGGTTTATGCATTTGGGTTAGATTGTGATGGGTTATGTGATGTATTTTGTAATAAGTTGGTACACTTTGTAAAAAGATGTAAATCTTTAGAGACCAACTTTGGATGGGCGTTATTTTTGTCATTATTCACGCCTTAGATTTAGGGATTCAACTGATTTAGGGGAGTTATCTAGCTGATTAGGAAGGCTTGTTGGAGGCTATATTGTGGGCATCATTTAGACCTTAAAATCAGGATGATTTATCTGTTGAGGAAGACCTTTTGGAGGGGGATCTCATTTTTGAAATTGGCCATAGGGGATATATATTTGAACCTCTTATTCATTTGTAGGGGTTCAAAATTTGGAGAGAAGAGATTTTAGCGAACTATTTTGTTCCTATAGCCTTTTTATGATTTTTGTATCCATTTAACTCATGTTGGGTATCAATTTTGTGCAAGAGGATGCATGTATTCCTTGCCATTATTCTAAAACTCATTCATGTAACTATCCACAGATTTTGATAAGAATAAAGCTGGACCATTATTCATACACCTTGTTATGCTCTTTGTTATCAATCCTATTCAATTTTCTGCAATGAAGTGTAGTGTATCAATAACATAGATTAGTGAATTGTCTTGATTCCTATTCTAGGTTGTAGAATATAACCTCTTTCATAATATGCATGTATGTTGATAGGAGTATTACTATTTGTGGTGACATCCCTAGTAGTGATATCCAAGTTAGCCTATGTATTGGACAGTGAGTGATTTTGCAGAAATCATTAGGGTATGTCAAGTGAATGTTAGTTTGAACTTTTTTGAGAAATCTGAATCCTATTTTGTGTATCACCTTTCAAGTTTTATTCATTTCAATTTTAGTTAAAATTTCTCCCTTTCCTTCCAAAAATCAGAAGAGAGCAGTAAATTAGTGATACCCCAAATCCAATACGAACCGGCCTAGAATCTCAAGATTCCTTCTTATTCAGAGTCCACCCACAACTTAGGTAGGATTCCAATGTTACCATGAAATATTAGTATGCCCTAATGCCTAAATTAGAGTGATATTTTTTGGACTTAACAAGGACATAGGGATAAACTATGGGTTATTCATCCCAAGGGGGAAATTAGTGAATTATTGATTGAATTGCAGGTGTTAATGTCAAATTGAAATTATTTTGATGATATTGATAAGGATTAGGATCAATTTGGAGGGTTTTGGAATAGTTTAGGAAATCGCGAGGCATCGATGAGATTTGACAATGCACCCACATAAAGATGTTTGGAAATGATTGAATAGCCCCAATGAACTTTGATGGTGCCATAGGATTGAAATAGGAATGGGGAGACATCGATGATCTTGGAAAATGTTCCTAAAATAATAATGATCAGAAATATTATTGATTAACATGGACAACACTATTGAATTGATATTGATAGATTGATAATGATAACACCGATGAACTTTGACAATGTTATCAAATAGATGACTAGGGGGATACGAAGCATCGATGAACTTGGACAATGATCCTAAAATGATGACAAGGTTGATCAAATTTGGAATAGGGTTTTGATCTATTTGAAATTTAGGTTAATTAGGCATCGATGATCTTGGAGAATGCCCTAGAATGGTTGGAATGAGTCCAAACAATTCTGAAAGTGATTAGGAATAGAATAGAATGGGTTTGAATTGATTTAGGAAGATTTGGAATGGTTTAGGATCAAATAGGATCAGTTTATGATTGAATAGAATCAGTTTAGGATCGAATAGGATTGGTTAAGGATTGAATAGGAATTGTTTAGGATCGGATAGGATCAATTTAGGGTTGATCAGATTTGATTAGGAAAATGATCAATTTGATAAAGAGAGTAGAACTGTTAGTAAATAATTGAACAATTATGCAATATTCAATCATCGATGAAAGACACAATGTTTTCATATAATAAAGATCATATGTGCAACATAGAGGAATAATTAGGTCACAAAACAACATTTCAATTGTAATGCTAAAAATGTTAAAACAGGTAGACTAGCAGGCTCAAACTATTTTTAGGTGTCTACATTTTGCCCCTCTTTGATACAATGTGATTATGAGCATTGTGTCAAAGAATCTTGAAGGAAAATAGCCTTAAAACATGCCCTAGTGATAGTGGGATATATAGGTTCCCCTTCAATAAATCATCCAAAAAATGCAAATGATGGGTCAATTTGTCAACAAGGATGGGGGTGATGCTGACAGGTATCTTGGTGATATGCCAATGTAGATGGATGAGGATAGGGATGATCCGCTACATGAGGATGACATACAAGGTCCTGATGATAGGTTTGAGGATTAGAGACAACACATTACAGTGATTACAATCTAGACAGACTGATTGACACTTGAGAGAGACACTGATAGAGCTACATGGACTACAGAGCAAGGATCACTAACAGCATAGGTGGATAGATTGACTATAAAGAGGGATATGTTTCTTGCCTCTCAAGATATAGTTATGTCCAGGGCATAAAGAGCTGAGGAGGATTCATGCCAATTTATCAATACCATCAGAGATGCAGGTGCACATGATATTGCAAGGATGCTAGGGGATGCTCCAGTTGAGTTACAGTATTGGAAGGACATGTATAGGAGAGACGTGCCACGAGAGTAGTGGGCATTGAGTTATAGGGCATCATCTAGTAGATCACATTCCCATAGGACACAAAGCATCGGGGGAGTGTTGAGACTGATGGGGCCACTAGGATTAGGATAGAGAGGGAATCATACATGGGGAGCCTCCTCTTCCAGATAGGATAGGGATCAGGAGGACTGAGAAAGCAGGGGTTGACCGGGGATTCTCTCTAGAAAAGGGACACTTTTGATAGACATGTTATAGATTATGAGCCTGTGGGCCTCAGTGTATACAGACACCTTGATTTTTGTACTCTGATAC
>MU213563.1:248777-267001 GCA_018584345.1 Thuja plicata
CTGATGGGGCCACTAGGATTAGGATAGAGAGGGAATCAGACATGGGGAGCCTCCTCTTCCAGATAGGATAGGGATCAGGAGGACTTAGAAAGTAGGGGTTGACTTGGGATTCTCTCTAGCAAAGGGACACTTTTGATAGACATGTTATAGATTATGAGCCTGTGGGCCTCAGTGTATACAGACACCTTGATTTTTGTACTCTGATACCTTTTTGAGACATATATATATATATATATATATATATGTGTGTGTGTGTGTGTGTGTGTGTGTGTGTGTGTGTGTGTGTGTGTGTGTGTGTGTGATATGTAGCTACTTTATGATGCACATGATGGATGCTTATGTTTATGATTTACTTCCCTATTATATGATGATGCTTAGATAATGAAATATGTCCTTTGTTACACAATAATATATGTTATGGATCCAAGCATTGTTTTTGTCTTTTTTTCTTTTTTGAAATGTATGAATGCAAAATGTAAATGTATATTTGGAGTTATTTCTCATTTATGAATGAATGAAAAATGCACATGTTTTTGTTGTTTTTCCTTTTTATGAATGCATGTATGCAAGATGCACCTGTTTTTGATATATTAGAGTACTGGACCAAGACGACTGAGAGGACTGACTAAAGAATTGTTAGTAGAAAGTAGAGATTAGACAAAGAAATGTTAGTAAGATAAAAAAATGTTGGATTTCAAAAGTGAAATTTTGTTATAAGATATTATTTTGATATTGCAAAAGTGGATGCGGCGCATTGTGGCACAAAAGCCAGAGCGAGAAAGTCATCCTTTTGCATAAACAAACATGATGCAGGTAGAGGATGATCTTCTCTTTCTCGAAGCATATAGAAGACATGCCCTAGATTTTCATGAGATCATCAAACATGCAGAAAAATAAAGTAAAAACAACTGGTCATGAACCATCCCGGCTACGCTCATAAGTTTAGATAATATCATTGAGTAGCATAGGAACATGATTAGAAAAGAAAATCAATAAAAGATAAAACACTCACTGAAACAATGTGAGCCAACACCCATTCTGATCTTTTGTTACTTGCATTAAATGTTCTTTGATTGATAGCTTCGATTGTAAATTGACTGGTTGGATAATGGATTCATAAATTGGATATATTTATTGATAGTAAAGATCAAAAGATGGAATAGGTCCAACCAAATTAAATGTTGAGTCACAATGACTCAGATAACGTTTGTGAGAACATAATTTTGTTGAGCACAGAGTGATGATTCTACCACTGATGTCTGCAAACATGATGATTGATATGCAAAAGAAAGACAAGTATGTACAAATTTATTGCAGATTTTTGAAGAAATTTTTGCAATTTTTAGGATTTTTGAGATATTTGAATTTTTTTGTGATGATATATTTTTCAGGATGTTTTACGATTTTTTGGATTTTTTCAACATCATATTTGATTTTTAGGGTCTTTTTTCAGGATCATATTTAATTTTTTAGGGATTATTCTAGGACATTATTTGATTTTAAGCAATTTTTCAGGATATTATTTGATTTTTTTAGAATTTTGAGTTGCTTATTTGGATTTTTAGGATTTCTTCAGGTCACTAAGATATGAACAAGTTGTTATCTCCAATTTGATAGTCAAGGAATCTCATGGATAAACCATGTTCAAGGTCTTGCTTCGAGTTCAAATTCAAATTCAAAGATGCTATGTGCATAGAAGAGAGATTATGTACATAGGCCAAAGAGATAGACAGATTGGGTGTACTAAGGGTAAGACAAAGGAGATCAACTAGTTACAAGCCATAAAGGGGCACTAGGTTCAATTCAAAGTGAAAGATGTGATCAAGAAAGGTCATCAGGATACCAAGTGGAACCATGATAGACATTGGAGCAACAACTTACTACGTGTGGGGCCTATTGCTAGGTTTTCACCATGTTACTTGCCCAAAGTGCCTGTTTGCCAGGTTTTCACTTGTGGATGAGATTTTTCTCTTGATTTCTATTTTTTCATGCCAAGATGCCTCTTTACCAGGTTTTCACCAAGGCAACCATTTTTTCTTTTTTTCTCTTTTTTTTTTCTTTAGAAAATTGTAATTTTTTATACTTTTTTCCAAAAAAATTTCCAATTCTTTTTGTACTTGTTTTAGGATCACACATAATACTTACAAAGGTGCATGTTGTTCAATACTTCAAGAAATGGATCTCCCTCTGATTTTGTAAGTTGATACACTCCAAACCCATATGCTATTGTGACTATATAAGGACCTTCCTAGCTTGGTTTAAATTTCCCACCCTTTTCTCTGTGTGGCTGGGTTATGTAATTCATCTTTGGGACCATGTCTCCAATCTCAAAATTGTGGGTTAGAAATTTATTTTTGTAGCTCCGTTTGAGATGATTTTGATAGGCATCCAAGTGGACCAAGGCCATTTGTCTCCACTCATCAAGCATTTCGAGCTCATGCAATCTAGAAATTATGTACTGCTTATCATCAACAAAGTCTTGCAAGGATACTCTTAGTGGTGGAATTTCAACCTTGAGAGGTAATATGGCCTCAACACCATAGACTAGAGATTATGGAGTAGCACCAGTGGGGGTGAAAAAGCTGGTTTTGTAGGCCCAAATAGTTGGATCTAGTTGCATGTGCCAATCATGACCATCATCATTGACGGTATTTTGGAGGATCTTAATGATTGTTTTGTTAGATGCCTTTGCTTGGCCATTGCCTTGTGGATATTAAATGCTAGAAAATCCATGATGGATTTTGAATTTCTCACAAATCTTTGTAATATATTTTTTCTGGAATGGGCTACCATGATCAGTAATGATGGCCAAAGGAACTCCATAGCAGAAAATGATATAATTTAGGATGAATCTAGAAATTTTCTTACTGGTGATGTATGTCATAGGGATAGCTTCCACTCATTTGGTAAAGTACTCAGTGGCCATTATGATATACTTGCAGCCATCTAAAGATGGGGTGTAATCGTCCCTACAAGATCAAATGCCCATTGAGAAAAGGGCCATGGGGAAATCACTGGCTATAGATCCTGTGCCAGAGCATGAATCAAATTTCCATGGATCTGGCATTTGTAACATTTCTTAGAAAATTTATGTGCATCTTGCTCCATGGTGGGCCAATAATATCCTGCTCTCACTAGCTTCTTATCAAGACTCAAACCATTGAAATTTCCTCCACAAATACTATCTTGGACCTCATGTAAAGTAGTGTTAGCCTCTCATGAATCGAGGCATCTAAGGAGGGTTTAGTCATAGGCTCTCCTATAGAGGGTATCACCGATGATGACATAATGGGAGACTTGACGGATAAGAGCTTGATGTTTGCTCTGGGATAGGGAAGGTGGTAAGATCTGGGTGTGTAGGTAGTCATAAACATCATGGTAACAAGGGGAATCGGGGCCAATAATATCACACACGAGCTCAGATTGCAGAATGTTAAATGTAAGAAGCAACAACTGCTCAATGAAAATTCGCATCTCTCTTCATTATTTGACATGTTTATCATAGACACAATAGTGGCTATAGCATCTTCCTAGTTGTTATGTATCTGAGGAAGTTGTCAGAAACTGATTGTGACAAATTTCTCCTTGAGAAAGTCACCCAAATGTTTGTAAGGTACCAACTTTTCATCTTTGGTTTCATAGTCATTAGTGACCTATTGGATGACTAATTGGGAATCACCATACACTTTGAGGTGCTAGATTTTCCATTAAATAGAAAGTTTGAGTCCAGTGACCAGTGCTTCATATTCAACAATGTTGTTGGTGCATGCAAATGTGATTCTATAAGATTTTGATATGAAATCGCCTTGTGGGGTGACAAACATGATGCCTACCCCTGATCCATGCCTATTGTGTGAGCCGTAAAAATAGATTTTCCATTCATTAGAGTCATTGAATGAAAAAATAGACTCATCTAGAAATTCTGAAAGCAATGGGTGATCATCTGGAACTGGTCCCTCTGTGAGCTGATCTGCGATCACCTGGCCTTTTATTGCTTTGCGGTCTAAATACTCTATGTCAAACTCACTTAGGAGCATGAACCAATTGGCTAGGTGACTTGTGAGAGATGATTTTCCTAAAAGATACCTCAATAGATCAATCTGAGAAATGAGCATGGTTTTCTAGTGTAGCATGTAATGTCTTAAATTTTGTGTTGCAAAAACCACAACAAGATAGTCTCGTTCAATGAGTGAGTAGTTTAATTCATATCCAACCAGTGTTCTTCTTATGTAATAAATAACTCTTTCTCTTCCTTGTTCATCATGTTGTGCAAGAAGATCACCCAATGCAGTTTCTGTAGTAGAAATATACAAGATGAATGACTTTCTTAGAATGGGAGGCATCAATATTGGAGGATGTAATAGATAATCTTTCAATTTTTGGAAAAAGTGCTCATATTTTTTATTCCAATGAAAAGTCACACCTTCATGCAGCAGATTTTCAAATAACTAATGTTTCTCTATGAGTTGTGGAATGAATCGGTGGATAGAATATAGTTTCACTTGTAGACTTCTTAGCTTCCTTAGAGTATTTGGCAGAGGCATTTCTAAAATGGCTTGCACCTTTACAGGATCCACTTCAATAATTTTGTGAGAGATGATATAGCCTAGGAGTTTTCTAGAAAAAACTTTAAAAACACACTTTTTGGGATTTAAGTGAAGCTTATATCCTTCCATTATTTCAAATATTTTGGCCAGAATACTCAAATGAACTTTCCTGGTTATAGATTTGAAGAGGAGGTCATCAACATAATATTCCATCAAGATGTGCATGAAGTCATGGAAGATTGTGGTCATTTCCAGTGGGTAAGTGGCTCCAATGTTCTTGAGGCTGAAGGGCATGACATTCCAAAAATAGGTTCCCCAAGGACATGTGAAAGTTATCTTGGGTTGATCTTTGGGAGCAATCCAAATTTGGTTGTAACCAGAGAAACCATCCATCAATGACATCATCTCTTAGCATACAGTCATGTCGGCAATGATGTCAATGTTAGGTAGAGGAAAATTATCTTTAGGACATGACTTATTTAGATCATGGAAATCAATGCATATTCGTATGCCCCCAGTGTGCTTTCTGATAGGTACCATAATGGAAATCCAGTCTATGTATCTGTAGTTCTGATAAAACCAACATCCATTAACTTCTTCAATTATGGTTTCACTAGTAGAGCTATTTGGGGATGTATTTTTCTTAGCTTCTATTTGACTGGCTTCACACTTGGCTTCAGAGGGAGGTGGTGAAGAACTAATTTAGGATCCAGGCTAGCCATGTTAGCATAGGACTAGGCAAAATTAATCTGGTGCTCATGGAAGAATCTAACAAATTTGTCCTTCTCTTGTGGTGAGAGTGATGTTACAAAGTGTATGATCTTGGGGTTGTTTGGTGTTCCCAAGTTGATTTCCTCGGTCATTTCAATTAGAAATTATGAATTCTCCTTTAGAGGGGGTATGTCCAATCTTCCATCCTTGAGTACCTCAAAGAGGTTTTCACCCTCGGATACGTCCTTTGTTTTTACTTTTGCATGGTCAACTGGCACCTTTTGGTTTTCACTAGAGGACCTATTCTTTTTATTTATTTTTCTCTTTTAATTTTATCATTTTCAATTTTGCGACTGGGAGACGGAGTTGACTCCACAAAATATGTTGTAGAAACAAGGTCAATGGAGAACCCTTCTTTGTGGTCACTAGATCGCATGCCTTCTTGGAGCTCAAAGAATTCTACTATTGCTTCATCATTTTTAAAGCAAGCTAAGCTCGGTGATCCTTTCTCATCCCAATAAATAAGTTCAGGGTAGACTAGGGGGATGTCATCATCAGTAGTGCAGATGTTGTCAAGGCAGGAGGTAAAGGCAAAGAGGCAAACATCAGTGTCTTCAAAGTCATAGACTTCATGCATTGAAGGTTCAGGATTAGAATCCCAAAAACTAGCCCAGGGATCAAGACAGGTTATTGGAGGAGGTATTGTGTTAACATGTTTGTCTTTGATGGGTGGGTCATTAGATTTAGGGAAGACATGATCAATCTCATAAGAACTAGAGGAATATGATGTCCATTCCCACTCTTTGGAATCAATAGTGTTAGAACGGGGAACCTTAGATGCCTTGTCATCATTTGAAACCTCAACATTTTTACATGAGGCCATTTTGGCATTTGAAGAGCCAATTTGCAATGGTTTAAATCCAATTCCCAAGTGAGGAGGATGACCTTTTGCAGAAATAGGTTCAACAATCCTTTGTTTGTGTAGTCCAAGACCACTGTAGCCATCATAACCTTTTTTCTGCATGAGTGTGAACCTAGGCCCATATCTTTCAATAGGTATTTTAGTGGGATCTTGTTCTTGTTTTTGTTTGTCTTGGAAAATCCAAATGGATGCATTGTCATATACATGTTCTTCGTGCAAACCTCCCCACCTAGTGAATGTAGGTGAGGGCATAACTTTCGTGATGGTCTTGGGTGGTTTTTTTGCAATAATTTTGGTTTTCCATAAGACTTTAGGGAGAGAGGAGCTTCCCAATATGAAAGGCTTGCACCCTGGTATACTCTCCACAACCTTTATCTTTGACCATTTTTTCAAGGGTTTCTGCATCAACATATTTGGAGGAGTTGGATGAGGCAGATTCATTTTTGGTAGGAACCTGTTGTGCGGGCCCTTCTTTTAGATTAGCACAAAATTGGAAAGGGTTAGGATCACCTGGGATAGTGATCTCAGCTCCATTGTTAAAAAAATTCAAACATTGATGGTACATCGAGGGAACCACATTCATGGCATGGATCCATGGGCATCCTAAGATCATGTTTTAGGGAAAGTCTAGATCCAGGACTTGCAGCAATGTGTTTTCAGTAACCAGACCAATTATGATGGGTAGTATGATGACTCCTTTGGAAGGACGTTCAATGTCATCATATTCATTTATTGTGATTCTCCTAGAGGGATCAATATCACTCTCATTGTAGCCAAGATCAAGAATGACCTTTAAGGTGTAGATGTTAAGTCCTGCTCCACCATCTATCATGACTCGCTAGATTTTGGCATTGTGGACAAAGACTTCAAGATGGAGAGGATAATTATGGCCAAGTCGGTCGTGTGGAACATCATATTTTGAAAATGTGACATGCTGGGACATAGAGAAGTGCCCCATAATGGCTTGAAACTACTTAGTGTCAATGTCGGTCGGAACAATGGATTCTTTCAAAGCTTTGTCAAGGACTTCCTTGTGCTGGGGGGATGCACATAGTAGATCAAGGATGGATATCAAGGTAGGGGTCTTACCAAGATGGTCGACAAGATTGTAATTTGAAGGTACCTTGGGTTTAGATGGTGTGCCAGGCACATTAATCTTGGTACGATGGGAAGTGACTGCACATTGAGGGTTACTATCTTGGAAGGTTAGAGTGGACACATGGGTATTAGCCTTAGAGAAATAATTAATGGTGTAATAATGGCCGGTTCGAGTATAATTGACATTGTTCTTGGAATTTGAATTTGATGTAGAGGCATTCCCCTTCTCATTATCCACCAAAGGGTTTGTGAAAATAGTATGGTCAGTATTGGAAGATCCCACTGTGGGTTCAACTTAAATCACACCTTGATCAATGAGGTCTTGGGCTTTATGTTTTAATTGATACCAGGAATTGGTTCTGTGTCCTTTTGTCTAATGATAATCACAATATTCGTTGTCATCCCACCAAGGGGGTTTAACAGCTAGTTCATTGCGGATCTCAGGAAATTGAATGTAATTGTTTTTCAATAACTATTGCAATACTGAATGGAGTGGTTCACCCAATGGCATGAATTGTATTTGCGGTCCATCTCTATTTCTTTATGGTTGACATTGCTGATTTTTTTGGGCATTATTATTCATTTTTCTTGAGGTTGCATGTGAGATGGCACTGGAGGCAGTAATGGAGTCATTTTTTACATGTTTGTGACAATAGGTCCTTTTTAGACTCACTTTTTGTTGTGTCACATTGACCGTCTGCGCATCGATAATGCCATCATTTGTGACATTTTTATTCCGAGACCAAAATTTTGGCTTGTCACTTGAAGTGCTTGCATTCTGACTATCCTTGTTGATTTTTAGGACTCCTTTCTTGATGAGAGCCTCTTCAATGTCAATTCCTTTGTTCATGAGCTTTTGAATGGTGCTTGGTCATTTTAGCTTAAGCTCATACATCATTTCTAGTACTAGATTTTGAATGAATAATCATATTTATTGTTCTTCTGGCACATCAAAAGTACATTAAATAACCAAATTCCTCCATTACAATAGGAAAGACATAAATGATTCTCCAACTTTTTGTTTAATTGTACAAAAATCAGTCAGCATAACCCCATTGGATATGTTAAACGCAAAGTGAGATGAATTTGTCTGCTAATTCTTTCCAGGACCTGATATTGCCATGTAATTTAGAGTACCATTCCATTGCTAGACCCCCAAGGCTTCAAGGAAAGATTCACATCAGGTACATATCATCATTGTGAACCTCAATACAAGAAGTATAAAATTCCCAAATGTGATTGATTGGATTACCTTTTCCCTTTCACTTTTCAAATTTGGGTACTTCAAAATTCTTTGGAAAATGGGGCATGTAAATGCTTGAATCAAACGGATTAGGACATAGGTCTTGTTCCGTATAAATTGTCTTCTTGTCCTTGAGTTGTAGATCATTTAGTTTTTTTTACAAGTGTTGGATTTGTTGAATCATGTATGCGTTCTATGAAGAATTCACAACTTTTCTACGTGTATCAGAATGACGTGTCCACTTAGAATTGATCGAACGTCAACTATATTCTGAGGCCCAATCTGATTCAGATGATTCTGATGAGATGTCATGGAGTGGCACCATTTTTTTTCTGGCATGTCATTCAGGATCTTCCACATGTTGCTACTTTATTGGTGGAAGATTATATTTTTGACCTTGTGTCACATAGTATGGTTGAGAAACTTGTTGTTGATATCTTGGTGCATACTGTTGTTGTTGAGTTTGCGCCACATTTTTTTGTTATTGTGACACATTTTTTTGTTGTGCAACATATGGTTGTCACTGTGGAATGTATTATTGTTGAACATGTTTTTATTGTTGCTGTTGTTGAACATGTTGTTGTCATTGTGGTTGAGCATACTATTGTTGTAGAGCATGTTGTTGTTTTTGTACATACTGCTATTGTAGAGCATGTTGTTGTTGAGTATATTGTTGTTGTAGTGCGTGTTGGTGTTGTTTTTGTACATATTGTTGGATATGTTGTTTTATTTGCAGCACTTGTTGCACCTTTGGACCTTGCACATGTTGTGTGATAGGATGAGATTCTTCACCCACCTGTATTTTTGGTTGTTGCATGTTATGATCTTGTTGAAATCCAAGGGGTGCAAGTATACCACCAAGACTTGCAGTCTTACATTTTGATGGTTGTTCTTGAGACATCATGTTAACTTGTGCTACAAATATTTTCTGCACTAGTTGTGCTACATCCACAGGTGGTTCTTGTTGAGCCACTTGGGCTTGTTTCACTTGTTGTGTTACATGTGCATATTGAGTCACCTTAGGTGGAATTGGTGTGATATCAACGAGGCTCTTATTCTTTTGATCTTGCAACTAACTTGGCATAGTTTTAGTATTCACATGTGATGCATCAAATGTGGGTACCCTTGGTGGTTCATTGAATGGTCCTTTTGACGTTGTTGCATTTGAAGTGCTTCCTAGGAATTTTGCATGTGTTACTAAAGGAGGACCACTTGGTTGTGTTTCTTCAAAAGGGGGTACATCTGGCATTCCCCAAGGAAATGTGAATGTCTCATTTGATCCTTTGGGCATGTGATTCTTAAAATCAATCCTCCATGTCCTTTGAGGATACTTCTTGAGTACTTTTGTAGCATCCCCTATCTCTGGAGGAGGGAGTACTATCTCTTCAAATAAAGGATTATCCAATGGTATATATTGTTCCTTTGGAGGAATATTTATGGCTAAATCATTTCATTGTCTTTTTTGTGTTGCCATCATAGTTGGCTCATCAAATGGTTGTTATTGCTTTTCTCTATCCTGAACCACTAAGGCTTGGTTCTCTTCCAAAGTAGATTGTGAGGGATTTTGATATTCCAAGAATAATTGAGGATTTGTCCTTTGTATTTCTGTGATATATCATCTCAGATCATAGGTCATGAGATACATTAATGTCTACTAGAATTTTTTTGTTTTTAATAGCTTTATCAATCTCATCTTAAGTTAAATATTTGAAGGAAGCAAATGTTTCATGTGAGTCTCCAGAATCTGAAGAGGGACTTGAGGCATTTCCAGGATCTTGATTATCGTGTGGTGGTGGAGGAGGTTGATAAGATCCAAAATCTATTTTTTGCATGGGTTGTTTTTGCAGATGATTGGGTTGGACTTGATTGATTTGATAAGTTTGTTGGTATTCCTCTTTAGGTGTAGGGGGGACACTACCTTGGCCAGGTGGCATAGGTACAAAAATTGGTCCAAAGGTTGGGGGGTCCCCACTGAATAGTGCCAAAGTTTAGGGAAGTATTTGAAGGATAACCCATGTTGCATAGATCATCGGTTGGGTTTGTACTAGGGATCATCTATGTAGTGATAGGTCCTTGAGGAAATGTGATATGTCCTGGGTCATGAAATGTTTAATGTACTTTTTCCAATGGTTTCATGTTGATTAGGTCAGTTTGATTCTGATATGCAACACCTTGTCTTGGATTGAAAGGTAATTGTGATTCTGGTTGTGATGTAAACATAGGTAGATAAGGATCCTTTTGCCTTTTGGATGCTTGAGATCTTGTGAAAACTGGCATGATTACTATATGCAAATGCAAGATGTTTTTGGAACTTTTGGAATAGAAAATTTTGAAGTGCAACTTTTCAAATGCAAGGAGCTTATGCAAAATGCAACCTAAGGTTTTTGCAACTATGTTTTTGTTTTTTTGGACTTTGACAATAAATCTTTGGAAAGGAGACAAACCTAAGAGTATAACCTAATGAGGTTGAATTATAATCTTGACTTGAAAAAAAGGATTGAGGGACAAGGGACAAGTTTGATAAAAGGGCTCAGGTCAAATCCATCATGACAAAGGTGGAATATGAACAATTGACAAGGGGAGGGGGGTTTGAAAATTTTGGGACAAAAGTGGATAAATTCAAGATCCTATTTTCAGTGCTATAAAGAAATGCTCTATGGTTTGGATACTTTCTAGGATTGTTTGCAAATTTTTTAAAGAGGATCTAAAATGAGCTATGTAGACAAGAGGACTATGATTATGACTTATGCAAAAGGTACTATAATGAGGATTGTAATGAGGTCTATAATGAAAGGGATTTTTTGAAATGCAAATGCAAGGAGATTAGGACATGAATATGCAATATGAAGGCTATCAAGCATGCCAAGAGGTTCCAAGTGAAAATTTTAAGGTTCCATATGTTTACTCAAAGACAAGGTGTATTTTGACCATTTGATTATTTTTGAAGATGTTTGGAAAAATTGTTCTTTAGGAGAGTATTTTTTTAAGATGTTGTCATTTTTATTAAGGCTTGAAATACTCACGCAAGACACATCATTGAGAATGGTTGTTGTAAAAAAGGAACAAACAAACCACTTCCTAAGGATAGAAAGGATAGTATCTGTTGAATCCCCACTTGAACCAAAGTTTAGACATGCTTACTAATAGTGGAAAACCTAGAAGCTTGGAGGCAAGGGCTCCTCCTTAGAATGCACACACTTCTCAGGCACTCCAAACTTCAAGTCCCAAGGGTCATCACTTCACAAGGGATTTTTGTCTTGACTAATAGCTGTGAAAATGTGGGGAGTCTTAGTTGGTCTCCGACCTTCCACACCAATAGATAGAAGGTTTTTGGATACTACAACATGGTATTTAGTAAATTCATCTATTCGGGTGGTTATACATGCGGAAGATTAGCTCTATTATGGAGGCCTCCCAACCTACAGAAGTTGCGTTGTGTAGATTTTAACGCACCACAAGGGTACTGAGGGAGTTCTTCTTCCTGGTATAATGCATTCAACAACCATTCATTGTGAGATTAATCATAATGACATCTTTTCTATACCAGTTTGGATGGGCTTGGCTTTATCCTGTTATCGGTTGGGAATCCACTCTCACTGGCTCTATTAAAGCACTTGGGAGGTAGCCACACTAAAGGACTTGCATGGATTTCTCTTACACCCAAGATCCACAAAGGAGAGGGGAGAGGATACGTCCATACATTTCCTAGGGTTTACAAACTAGAAGACACTTAGGACACATGAATGAAATGATTCATTTTAAAGCACCAAGCTGAAGTGTTTTCTAACTACTAAAAGCACACATGAAAGTTTTAGAAAACACAAGGTCTTCTACAAATGTCCTGCATTAAAATCCTTAGTAGTTTTTATGATTCATTCTTCATCCCATGATTTCCAAAATGCTACACAAATCATTAGTAACATAGAAATCTAGTATACTAAGTGTAGAAACAGATTTAGGAATGCAAAAAATCAGAAACTTGCATGAAAAACATCAAATTTACCACTTGAGCAAGAATATGATACCACATGCATAGAACCAGGATACCACCTATGTAGAAATAGGCTACCACCTATGTAGCTTCTGACCACCTGCATAGCTTTTGACCACCTGCACAACTTTTGACCACCTGCACAGCTTCTGACCACCTATGTAGAACCTGCAACCAATTGCGTAACAACTGATCAAAAGTCTAAAAAGTGGTAAAAACTTGCAAAATCAGAGGTCTTTTATACATCTAAGCGTGTAAGAATATAAAAAAAACAACTAGGGTTCATTCCTTATGCCATTTATGATTGATTTGGAAATATTGAAGTCAATCTGAAGCCCTAACTAGCTTGCATGTGCATTAAACTGATTTAGGAACACCTTAAAGAAGAAATTTGCATTTGATCTTAAACTAGTTCAAAGTTCATTTTAGATTCCCAAATCAGGTGTACATGTTCATTTTAGGTTCCTTATCAACTTAAGAAACTTGATTTTTCATAAATTATTCCATCTAAACCCCTATTTAGGCTAGATTGTGACTTTGATTGAAATTCTAAAAAGCTTGATTGCATGTAACCCTAAACTAGGTGAAGTTCATTTTGAGAGCCCAAATCAGATGTGAGAGTTCATTTTAGGCTTGTATATTGAAATGTTAGGTTCATTAACCATGTTAGGGTTCATTTTCCTTGTTTAGGATCCATTTTAACCTTATAACAGATGGAAATCATAGGAGAAAGAATAAAATGGAGAAGTGTTTCCTAAACTTGCAAATACTGATCCTAAACCCTAAACATAGATCATATTTAACCAAATACGTAGCTAAGTAGCCACTGCATAGATCTAGGCTCCAAGTGTGCAGGTCTGGGTCCCAACTATGTAAGACTTAACCACCAGTGCACAAACAATGACCACCTGCATAGAATCAGTGACCATCTACGTAGAAACAGTGACCACCTGTGCAAAATTAGTGATCACCTGCGTAGAACCTATAACCACCTACGCAAAACTCTTCAAGACCCTATAAAAGGAACAAAAATACAAAAAATTTATCACTTAAACATGTTTCACGTCGTTTTCACCAAATCTAAGACTAGAAAAAGGCATAAATAGCATATCTAGGTAACCAAAAACCCTAAATAATATTCTAACCTATCTAATCTATCATGAAAGCCATTTAAAATGAAAGTTCACAAATATAAAGCATGAAAAATTAGAACTCCCTTCAAATGCACCTCCCATGTCTTCCTTTATTCTCCATGAAGGTAGATTATGTTTCTCTTTGACAATAACAAGATTGCACAAATAACTTTTGAAAGCACAAGTTGGTAAGATAATACTAGGCGATAGTGGTTCAACCTTGAAAGAGAGAAATGCCTCTCAATTTATAGAAAATGAGAGGAAATTAGGTGAAGATTGCATAGAATCAATGCATAAATGAAGATATTGGTAGGTAGGGTGTTTGGAAGCATGATATGGGGAATATCAAATAAGGAGATATTGAGGATATTCATGAAGCACCTTAATAGGGATGTGAATCTCCATTAAGGGATATGACAATTAGGTAAGATGAGGAGTCATTAAGTCAATTAATAGCTCAATGTTCTCAATATTCCTCACAAAATCAATAATTAGATTTATGAAATTATGAAAATCTCATAAATTAAAATTAGCCAATTAATTAATAAAAATTAATTAATTGTTGAAGACCTAGGGAAAAGAGAATAAATAAAGTCAATTTATTTATTCAATTAGGACATAGGGATAAACTATGGCTTATTCATCCCAAGGGGGAAATTAGTGAATTATTGATCAAATTGAAGGTGTTAATGTTGAATTGAAATGATTTTGATGATATTGATAAGGATTAGGATCAATTTTGAGGGTTCGGGAATAATTTAGGAAATCACAAGGCATCGATGAGCTTTGACAATGCACCCGCATAATGATGTTTGGAAATGATTGAATAGTGCCAATGAACTTTGATGGTGCCATAGGATTGAAATAGGAATCAGGAGACATCGATGATCTTGGACAATGCCCCAGAATGGTTAGAATGAGTTCGAACAATTTGGAAAGTGATTAGGAATAGAAGAGAATGGGTTTAAATTGATTTAGGAAGATTTGGAATGGTTTAGGATCAAATAGGATCAGCTTAGGATTGAATAGGATCGGTTTTGGATCAAATAGGATTGGTTTAGGGTTGATCGGAATTGATTAGGAAAATGATCGATTTGATAAAGATAGTAGAAATATTAGTAAATAATTAAACAATTCTGCAATATTCAATCATCGATGAAAGACACAATGTTGTCATATAATAAAGATCATATGCACAATATAGAGGAATAATTAGGTCACTACACAATGTTTCAATTGTAATTCTAAAAATGTTAAAACACGTAGACTAGCAGGATCGAACCATTTTTAGGTTTCTAAAATTTCTTTTGTGTTAGGGTTCATATGTTGGTTTCATGTTAGGGTTTATGTTGGTTTCTAGTATGTTAGGGTTTATATTGGTTCATGTTCAATTTTAAGGTTAGGATTCATGTTGGTTGAATATGCTATGGTTTATTTCTCAATTGGGTTTAGGGATCTACTTTTAAATTAGGTTTGCATGGTTAGGGTTCATATATGTTTGTTTAGTGTTAGGGTTTATGTTGAATAATGTTCTAATTTCATGTTAGTTTCTAGCTAATGCCATGTCATGATACATAAAATAAATAAAAGAAAACACAAATACATATGTTCGAAAGAAAATGATTTAGCACGTTAAGGTTTATGTTGATTTTGTTAGGATGAAGTAATACTGAGAAGGGGGGTGGGGCTAAATTAGTATTACAACACTTTAAATTAAACTTAAACCAATTCCAAATCAACCATATGATTGCTGAAATGAAAAGAACATAAGAAAATAATACATAACTCATTACACCATTATTAGTTGTTGAGGAAGCCCTGGACAAGGGAAAACCCCAGTGGGGATGGTACCCAAAAGAAAATATAATGTCCTTGTTAGGAGACCTAGCCATGTTAGGAATTGAATATTACATAGTACATTTCCCTATTAAAGGAATATCAATTTTGTTAAAGGTATACAATACCTTTTTAGGGGTACACTAAGTTTAAAGCTCTTACAACCAATAATTCTATTAAAAAGTGTTCTCAGTAATGAACAAAAACAAGCATATCCAATGCTTAGATAGTTCTAGTTATAGCTCTCAACAAAGTTTTTCAATCTCTGATCTCTCATCTATCATCAGTCATCTCTAACTCTTTCACATACACACATATCCATCCATTACATTCATTCATCTTTGCTTTACAAAATATTCTTCATATATATATATATATATATGTATATGTATATGTATATGTGTGTGTGTGTATATATATATATATATATATATATATATATATATATATATATATATATATATATGTCTTACATCATTTGGTCGGCTCTCAATTACAATACAAAAAAAAATACTTATACAAAATTTAAATATAATGTCGATGCTCTTGTGTTACGAAAGTATAGGTAATTCACAATATCAATCCAACTTAGCATGTTTGGATTCTATCTCATGCTCTGTCAATTGTCACAATTGTTCAACTGCTCTGTTACATTGTTCTCTTATCTTCACATGTCTGCAAATCACTCTAACTCTCTATAATCATCATCAAAACAAAATTGATCTTAATTTTAGGTCATACATATCTCATAGTATCTTCCTCTAATCTTGCAAGTCATCAAAAGTCATACATGATCTCCGCTGTCCAAAACAAGACTCTATACTTCTTTTTCTTTACTTAGTCAATTTCAAAAATGTATCTGGACAAAACTATACTTAACTCGATCATACTATCAGATGTATTGTACCATAAATGACAACCATTAAGTGTCTCATATCTCACCAAAAACATCACTTGCCAACAATCTCTCTCTTTAGCATTAATGGCAACACTTATCAAAAAATGACTAAGTGTCCCAACACAAACTGTCTCTTTTTCTCTTCTCTTATGCTTATCTCATTTTTCTTCTCTCTTCTCCCCCTTTGACAACAATACAAAACGTGTATCCAAAATTTACAAAAATGTAGAAATTAGTGCTTCCTCACTATTTTTTGAATATCTTGAAAGGAATCTTCTAAGATCTTCACTTTTGCATTCCATGACTCTACCAATAACTGACTAACATGGATTAGTCCATTCAATGCATATGATGAAGTATCTACTTCTTTTAACTCTATGGGAATAGCTTTTGTCAATGAATATGTAATATTATCCATATTAGATAGATGAACTTCAAGAATTGATGCTTAGGAGTGATTAGACTCTTCAGCAAACCAAATCTTGTCATTACTCTCCCTTTCTCTATATTGAAGACATTCAAATTATCTAAAATATTTGATACCTCTTTGTCCATCTCCATTATAGATTGTGAGGAGGTCTCACAACTACCATCATGCTATTCAGAGTAGCCCTTTCCTTTAAAATAATGTCTTCTATATTCTATATGTGTCTGAAAGGGTTCATATAGTAGTTGTATAACATCCTTCCATGTCTGACACAACTTTTGGCCTTTGATGTAGTTGATCTCATAATGCCCAAGTCCCATGAAATAGACTGGCATATTTCCTTCAACTTCTTTTCTAGATAACTTTTCTCTGCCTTCACTTCAACAATCTTCACTAAGGACTCATAGTGACCTTCAAAATCATCTAGTGCCATTTTCAAATTCTCTTCATCATCTTTACTTTGAAAAATAATAGGGGTTGGAAGTAGTTTATTCATAGTATCAATTTATATAGTTATTACCTTAGTCTTTTTATCTCCTTTCTTCTCAGATCTTTCTTTTGCCTTTGTGAATGCGATGAAGGATAGTCTCATTAGTTCATCCTCATCCATACTATCAACATATGTGCTTACACACTTATCTGTTCTTTCTAGAAATAGAATAGTAGATGTGTCAATTTTAGGTTTTACATCAATTCTTGCTTCTTCTTCTTTTGTTCTGTCTATCTCATTTTTTTGTTCTGATTCTTATGCTCTACTTCATCTGCCACTGTATTATCATTATTTCCTTTAAATGGATCTTTCTCATAAAGTGAAGTGTTAAGGGTCACACACACACCATAAATATATAAATCTAGTTACATGTTAGTGCTTACTTTGCTATTCTCAACATTTGCTTCAATTGTCTTAGAGATCTCTCTAATTCCTATAGGTTTAGTCATAGTAAATTTAGGAGGTGGAGTATTCTCATGAATATTACTCATAAGTATCTGATCTAATGCCTTTTGCGTCTCCTCTATGACTTCCTCATATTTTATGCCCATAATTTTCACTAATCTTGCTTTAGTTCTCAATAAAGGTTTGAGTTCATTAAATACTCTCTCTCTCTCTCTCTCTCTCTCTCTCTCTCTCTCTCATATAAAAACTACTAGAAACATATCCTCAATGTCCCATTCCTAATTTCCTCATCTTCAATATGTGCAAGCTATTTTCTAATGTCTAGTTTACCATACAATTCCTCAGGTATACTGCTCTCTATCTCTAATATATTCTTCTTCAAAACAAGTAAATGATTGTTAGAATATCTAATCTTTACTTGTATTTTAATTAGGAGATTCATTTAGAATCCCTACATGTATTTTGTCCTCTAGTGGGAGGACAACTCTTTTTATGTAATTCCTTTAATAAGGAAATTAGATAT
>MU213563.1:285887-303268 GCA_018584345.1 Thuja plicata
AAGGAATACTTAGCAACTCAACCCACTTGAGAAAGTCCACTTTCTCAAGCTGGACTTTCTTAAGGTCCACCTTCTCAAGCCACCCTTTCCATGCTTCTTTAAGGCCTTCATTAATGCCTTCATTAATGCCTTCATTAATATGAAGACCTTAAGCGCATGTCTCTCCCATGCCTTATTAATGCCTTGGGCATTAAAGGCTCTTACATATTCATTTATGAGTCTCCAAATTCATAAATTAACCTTGTCCCCCCTCTCTCTCTCCCATTCTTCTATAAATAGAAGCCTGTTTTGAGAGCAAATAAGCCTTCACTTGAGATTAGAAATACATTGTTATGCTGTTAAATTCACTCTAGATTTATATTTCACCTATTATCTCATGCTATTTTATAGTTCTTATTTCATCTTTTAGAGTTAAAATACATGCTTTTCCATCATTTAGCTTGTTTTTAAATAAAAATCCTTCATGTTAGGTTGTATTCGTCACTGGTTTATAGCATATTCTGAGGGCTAATATGTTGTTAATCACACTCCTCCTAGTTAGTAGGCAATAGGTCAGTTTTAGTGGGTTTACATGCTTTTACTAACCCTTTTTGACTAATATAATGATCTATTGAGTGTTTGTGTTGATTCTGACAGGTACCCATTTACACACGCACACTCATAATCATGGGCTAGATATAATTACGTGTCTTCATCCAATGCTCCATCTAAGGCCATGATAAACTTTTTAGGTCGATGTAGTAGTATTAGCATCAAGAAAAGATTCAGTAGCATCTATTTTCTCTCCTTGAACCAATATCTCATTTGAATCTTTGAATTTCCCTACCTTACCACTGTTGTTATCTTCTACTTTCTTGAAATAAATGTAAAATTGTCTTTTGTAATTTGCAAGACTCTTACTAGTATCACTATCATTCCTCTTTGTATTCATAAGAGGTGGTAATATTTTGTTGTCTGCTCCATTGTACATGGAAAAATTCACTATATGACCTTGATTGTTGCATTTGTAGAAAATAGGAGGAGGTCTGTTATGATTTAATTGCAACTTACAATACCTTGCAATGTGCCCAAGGTTATTATATTTGTAACATGTAGGTTTAACTGTGTATTCTCCTCTGATGTTATCTTGTCTATATCTAGATTGATCAAGTTTCCTCCATTCTTCTTTCTTGTGCCCATATGCATGACAATTAAAACATTAATTAGAAAAAGGTTTGAAAGGGGCATTACCTCTGAAATATCTCTTCATGTGTTGAAACTTGTTACAACCAAAACATCTACCTCTAAAAGGTCTGATATGTTCTTTAGGTTTTTCACGAGTAGGGTTTTCTCCATCAATCTTCACATCAGGTTTTTCTTCTTGATTCTTAGAAAATTAAGCTTCATTGAAGCCAACACCAGTCATATCTCCTTTAGGTTCCTGTCTATCTCTTTCCTCATCAATCAAGTCACTACTCATGTGAAGTCTCTCAATATATTTCTTTGTCTCAACAAGTTTACCTTTTATGATATATTTGTCCAATTCTAGATACTTGTTCTTGTAATGATCAAGCCCAGTCTTCATTTGTCCCATCATAATATTAGCATCCTTCAAATATTCTTCAATTTTGTTTTTAGCATCCTTTTCTTATTGAATCTTTTTAGCCATTGTTTCATGATTAAGCTTCAAAGTATCATTCTCTTGTTCAAGTTGCTTTATCTGATTTGAATTATCATTATTTGAATCATCTTTTATCTAAACCATAAGATCTTGTCTCTCACTTCTAGAAATTTCAAGCTGATCTTTCAGTTTCTTTATGAATCCTTCATCTCTTCTTCAATTGAATCTCAAGTCACCATTATCTATTTTTTCTTTTTCAAGGTCTCCAAGTGCTGCTTTAAAGTTTTCTTCCAAACTTACAGAATCCATCTTGATCTCCTTTAAGTTGTTAAACTTTCTTTTAAAGTGCAAAAAACTCTGATACCAATTGTTAGGATTAAGTAATACTGAGGGGGGGGGGGGGGGGAATTANGGGGGGGGGGGGGGTGAATTAGTATTACAACACTTTAAATTAAACTTAAGCCAGTTCAAAATAAACCATATGATTGTTGAAATGAAAATAGCATAAGAAAATAACACAGCTCATTACACCATTATTTGTTGTTGAGGAAAGCTTGGCTAAGGGAAAACCCCAGTGGGGACAGTACTCACAAGTGTGAACTAAATCATAATGTCCCTATTATGAGACCTAGCCCTATTAGGAGCTAAATATTACATAGTATATTACCTTGTTAAAGGAACATCAAACCTGTTAAAGGTATACAAATCCCTGTTAGGGGTACACTGAGCTTACAACTCTTACATCCAATACTTCTGTTACAAATTATTCTCATTAATGAACAAAAAGAAGCATCTCAAATGCTTAGATAGTTCTATTTGTAGCTCTCAACAAGATCTATCAATCTCTGATCTTGAACCTACCATTAGTCATCTCTAACTCTTTGACCTACACACATATCCATCCATTATATTCATTCATCTTTGCTTTATAAAATCTTCTTCACACACACACACACACACACATGTCTTACATCATTTGGTCGGCTCTTAATTACAATACAAAACAAAATAAATACTTATACAAAAACTAAATATAATGTCAACGCTCTTGTATTAACAAAGTATAGGTAATTCATAATACCAATCCAACTTAGCACATTTGGATTCTATCTCCTGCTCCCTCAATCGTCGCAACTGTTCAACTGCTCTGTTACACTGTTCTATTATCTTTGGATGTTTTAAAATCACTCTAACTCTCTGTAATCATCACCAAAACAAAATCAATCATAACTATAGGTCATACATATCCTATATTATCTTCCTCTAAGCTCGCAAGTCATCAAACAACATACACGATCTTCGCTATCCAAAAAATGTTGTTATACTTTATACTTCTATTTCTATACTTAGTCAATTTTAGAACTGTATCTCCAAAACTGTACTTATCTCGATCATACTATCAGATGTGTTGCCATAAATGACAACCATTAAGTGCCTCATATCTCACAAAAAAAATCACTTGCCAATAGATTTATGGTTCAGTTTCATATGTTGGTTTCATGTTAGGGTTCATGTTAGGGATAAATATGGTCAAGGTTTCATGTTAGGGTTCATGTTAAGGTTTATGTTGATTTATGTTTCAGTTTCATGTTGGTTTCATGTTAGGGTACAATGTTATGTTTAATATTTTTTATAATACTAATGTTTTCTAATGTCTTATAACATTCTCCTAATGTTTTGTAACATTTTCCTAAGGTTTTGTTAGGGTTCAATATGGTTAGGATTTCATGTTAGGGTTCAATATGGTTAGGGTTTCATGTTAGGGTTAATGTTAGAGTTTATGTTGATTTATGTTTCAGTTTCATATTGGTTTCATGTTTTGTAACATTTTTTTAATGTTTTGTAACATTTTCCGAATGTTTTGAAACATATGTAATAAAACTAAATTAATTAACTAAGTAACTAAAATATTATCTTAACTGAAAAAATTAAATCTACATAAAACAATATTTTTTATTTTCTAAAATTAAAATAACAAAATTAAAACAAAAAACATCAAATAATAGTATGACATTAATTTAACAAAAGAAAACTTAAAAACATAAAAAAAAACCTACCTATTTTTGGCCCAAGTTCTCCTATTCCACTTTGCAATTCTCAGAAGGTGCTTAGTATGAATGAGAAACTCTAAGAAATTTTTTGGGTATATATGGTTTTTAATGGTTTTGACTGAAATGGTTTCGCCTGAAATAGGTCCAGCCAAAACAATTTTGGCTAGAACACATTTTGCCACATGGTGGCGAATGTGCGGCCAAAAACCTTCTAGCTGAAGCTGTTCCGGCCAAAACTATGAAAATGGTCCTCAAGTGTAACACAACTTCATACTTTAACCCCTAATTGATGCATATATATCTCCCATGATAGCCAAGTAGAGGAATTCTCAATCAATCAAGAAGATCCTTCCTCCATTCTCCTTCTCTCTCCTTCATTGCAAGCAATTTTTAAGCATCCTAATTTTTAAGATCTAGGAGTGGAATTTATAGATATATACATTTATGATAGAATCCTTGATTCTACATCTCATTTCAAGGTCAAATATTTGGATTTCAAGAACATTTCAAGCATCTTCATGGTTATGAGTTATTTCTACATCCATCCATGAGGGTTTATGCAAGGTAAATCTACCATTTCCATTTTTACATACTCTCCTTTACGAAATTTCTTTTCATTTTCAAGGATTGATTCCTAATCAAGGTTTTGACTAAGGTAAACCCCTTTATAAATCGTTTTTTTTTCTATGTAGAGGAATTGGTTGTGGAGCCACCAAATCATGTTTGGGAAGATTAGATACAATCAGATAGACTAAAAACATTTTAGTCATTTTTGCTAAGTACAAGACGCCATTGACAACCTATACCTAGGTATAGGGAAAGTTTCAACCTATATCCTACATTTTCAACTAAAATTTTACTTGTAGGTCATTTTTGAGCTCTTCTTTGTTTTTCTGTACTTTTTTGCTCATTATCATCTGCATCAATATGTTATTTTCTACTTTTCTACAACTTGTCTATTTAATCACTCTAATTAACTTAATTGTATTAATCCATCATCATGATTTCATCAATAATCATCATTGAGTGAAGATTCATTATCCTACTTAGTGTTTGAGTCTCCCCTTGAACCTAGTGGGGCATCTTCCTTTCGAAATGTGTAGTTGGTAAAAAGGTGAAGTGATTTGGCCTATCTATGTCATTGCTTCCCTTAAAAACTCTTACATTTTTGGTGAAACCGATGTATTACATATTTTTGATTTGGTAGTTGGATTACCTTTGTATGCATATAGATTATATTGTTATATTATATGCATTCTTATATTAAATTTGTTTTCTATTAAATAATTACCATATTACTCAACTTGAATTGTATATCTATTTCAAATCTTATAATTATATTAGATCTATCATTTGTTTTATTTTCTTGTCCATGAGTGTTGTTATCTTGAGTCTTACTTATCACATTTTGATTAGGAGAATCCATAAACTTATGAGTTCTGTTTATCCTAAGCTTTCTTTTATTCTTATGAATCTTGACTAGATAAACTTGCATCCTAATGACATCAATCCTATTATGGATAATAACTATTCTCATTCTTCTCAAAATAAGATGGGCCTTAATTTTTCCTCATTTACAAATTTCAAATCTTTCCAGTGAATTTGATAAGTTTGAGCAATGGTTAGGACAATAAAAACCTAATCTTGAAGTCATATCCATAGTAGAAGGTTTAGGGAAGATAATTCACAATTACAAGCACAGTGTTAATGTCTTGCATAACATATTCACCTCATTGATATGAATGTGAAACCTCTTAAATATCATGCTCAAGAGAAAGGTTTCATTCCACCTACCACTATTATTGAGACCTCTATGACTATCTCTACCTCTATTCTTAGTGTATCCACATATGCTCCACTTATCATAAAAACTTCTATTCAAAATATCAACCCTACACATGTGAACATTCCTAATACTATTGTTTCCAACAATCCTTCAAGCATCCCATGTGTTTATTTACCTTCATCAATGCACACTTACAATAGTGTTCCTTCAAGTTTTCACAATTTTCCTAATATGTCACACATATCTCCTCACACTCGTTCTACTGATTTTACTATAAATAGCTAGGCTCAAACTGTGTCTTCCTTGCAACAATAAATCTCTCCCATGACTCAATCCAAGTTTAAACTTCCTACTTGTGATAATGCTAGGCCTTTGTCCTTAGACATCAATTGTGTTTTTATTGTGCAAGACATGGAGATTCCTCATCTTGAGACTTATAATGGTAAAAGTGATGCTTTGATCGATGTCAAAACTTTTCAAACCTTGTGTAGTTATTTCTCTCATGATCATAGGTTCAAGGATAAATTTTTTACTAGAACCTTTCAAGATAAAGCCTAGAAATGGTAATTCTCTCTGCCTCCTTATTCTATTTATTCCTTTCAAAACCTTTCTAATGATTCCATTCAAAATTTTCAAAACAATATGGGTCCTAATATCTCTTTGACTGATTTAATGTATTGTAAACAAGATGTTAAAGAAAAAGTGACTGATGTCATTGGTATATTTAAGCATTTGCATCCTCATATTTCTTACCATGTGCCTAATATTGATGTGAAACATATTTTAATTCCTAATTAAAAAAAATACATTAGAGATAAGATTCCTCTTTCTAGATATTCTTCTTTTACTAATTATGTGTAGTTCTTGATAATTATCAGATTCAAGTGAGTCAATTTGAGATCATCACTCCAATGGCTCTAATTGATAAAAGTGATGTCACATCCAACAAATTTAATGAGTTTCAAAATATAAAGAACTTCATAAAAATCAATAATTCATCAAACAATGTTGATGACTGATTGGTGGTGACATCCAAACTGTGGCTCCTTTGTCATCTATTTTTAAACCCTCTTGTAATTTTACTCAGCTTTCTGATCTTTGTATAATGTGATGTTGAAATTGTTTGATGCTAAAGTTTTAACTCTTCCTCTTATTAATCCAGTTGAGACATCCAACCCTTTCCCCAAATATTTTATCACAAAGTGTTTTTCCAATACCATCATCAACCTGTTCATGATATTGAGAAGTGTTTTTTGTTTAAAATCTAGAATTTAGGACCTCATTGATTATATTACTATATATTTTTAGGGTGTTAAGGATCAAGGAAACACATATGTAGGACCTCACAACCAGAATTTACAAATATATACCAATGCACTCCATCCCATTCAACCAATAATGTTGAGTCTACTCAATCTATTCTTTCTTCTTCGACTCGTGTTGTTGATTGTGATGATAAGTGTATTAAAGCCAATAATATTATCAACATCATTGATCAAACTAAGAGCTCTCATTTAATTTTTCCCCTTGTGAGTTAATTAAGGCACCTAATGGTTCTCTTTATATTTTTTCAATGGTTAATGCTCTTTATTCTTGTGGTGTTGTTATTGACCCTACTTGCATGGTGAATGCGTTAATTAAAGAAAATATTTATAATATATTATTGAAAGATAATTTATATGATAAATTTGATTTTATGATTCAAACTTGAAATGATTTCCTTTATCCTACCCATGGTTCTATCACTTTTCCCATAAAAGTTAGTGGTAAAACTTTAGATGTCACCTTTGTTGTTATCCCAAATTTGGATCAATTTCAACTCAAACTTGGTCTTCCTTGGATTACCTCTTTCCCTATCCATAACTATTTGAAATTTTCTCACAAAGGATAAATCATGAATGTTAATCATAGTATCTATTATCCTTCCATACCTTGAGAGTCTATTGACCTTGATTTCTTTTGGCCTTCTATGCCAAGAAAGCAACTCAACCCCACAGAGGTAAGCTCTTTTCATCATATAAGAAATATAAGATCCAAAATATTTGTTAGCTTAGCAAACCTATGGATGTTCCATCTTCTTTCTCTGGAATTGGACTTCTCCCTACACTACCAACACCTCCCATATATGCTTATGTTCTACCTCCTATATCTTATAAGAATTTTTCTGATGCTAACTCTCAACCTAGTGCGGTTCCTTATGTTCTTCCTCCTAAAGAAGAAAATGTCACAATATTAGTTGATCTTGAACCAAACACAATTTCTAGCAAAAAGAAGTTTAACCATTGTGCTTGTGATCATCATCATAAAAATTGTGCTAGATCTCGTCAATGTGTTTCCTAAAACTTATCTTTACCTAAACCATCTATTGATGCTTTGATTCCCTTTTATCATCCCATGCATGCCTAAAGGAGGAAGTTAACTTGAAAAAGATAAAATTTAATAAACATGATAATGCTATTAATAGCTTATATTCTATTACAATTGTTGAACATGCTAAATAATTGGCAGGGGGGGGGTATATCATTTATTAACAAATAATTTCCTTCACTTATATTAATATAGTAAATATGTAAACTAGTCAGAAACTTATAATCGATAAAAACATAAAAGTTCAAAACCATCAACACAATGAACACCAAAATTTACATGGAAGCCCAAACTAGAAAAAACCACAGAGAAAATAATTCTCAAGAGATGAACACTAGGTAATGTAATACTAGTTAAGGTGATTTTTACAAGGGCTCACTGTTTATTTTTTGGCTCACAACCAGTTGGGCTAACCACCCATAAGAAAGGGTAACTACCAATACAAATAGGCTCACTGCCAAAACAAATAGGCTTACTGCCAAAATATAAAAAATGAAATTTGAGTTCACCACTAAAATTAATTTTAGTGATACTCTACAATATATAAATGATGTAATAGTATGCTACTAATTGCATCAACTCGTGGGCACATTAACACACAACTATTCCCTTGTAAGATTTGCATTCACTTCCCATATACTTGCAATCAAGAATATAACAAGAAGTAAACTCATTAATCTTTTATACCATCTCGTGCCAAAAAAAAAGTTTTCCTAATCCAATTTGAAATAGTCCACACCAAAACATTACTGTTGTGGTAAGGAATGAAATGTGCAACATATCACTCAATACATCATGCATCATGCATAGAAATATGCTACAACATTACTAAGTTCTTTGGTACCAACGTATAGGATCTATACATTAGAAATGCACCAAATGAAGGATAAAAAAAACTTCTAAGATAGGATCGAACCAAAATTCACCAAGAGGAATCGCCCCATGTTTGACTTAGAATTCTTTGGTTTAGAATTCTCGAAATCAAACTTATTTAGCAATTCTTTAAAATACTTGGACTAAGAAATAAAAAATCCTTTACTATTATGATTTACTTGTAATCCAAGAAATAAATTCAACTCACATATCATATAAATCTTTAATTCTTTCTTCATTTCCTCTGTAAAGTTCATGCACAAATCATCTTATCCTCCAAAAAAAATGTCATCAATATAAACCAAAAAGAGCAAAATTTGATCTCAGTAAATCTTGTAATATAAATTGCTATTAGTAAAACCTTTCTAAAATCCTTTTCCAATCAGGTGCTTATCCAATCTTTCATAATATACCCTAGGTGCTTAATTCAATCCATAAAATTATTTCTTCAATCTACACACAACATCTATATCCTTTTTGGTCTTGAAACCTTCTGATTGTTTGATGTAAAATTCTTCCTTTATTTCTTCATTCAATTATGCTTACTTTAACATCTATCTAATAGACCTTGAAGTTTTTAAATTCTGCAAATGCTAAGAATATCTAGATCACCTCTAACCAAGAAATAGGTCCATCAGTATCATTAAATCAATTTCTTCAATCCGAGTATAACCCTTGTAGACCAATCTTGCCTTGTTTCTAATTAACTTAGCATTTGCATCTTGTTTGTTTTGAAAAATCCATTTTATACCAATCACATTAGTTTCAACCAATGTGGGAACAAGTTCCCAAGTCTAATTATTTTGTACCTATTCCATTTCCTTTTCCATTTCTCTTACCCAATTGTGATCATTACATGCTTCTTCTAAAGATTTAGGCTCAATTTCTAAAAGTTAACACAACAAAACTTTCTTTTGTCCTAGACTCCACTTCTTGTAACAATGACTTTATTCTTATCATCAATAATCTATTTCTTAGAATGATTTCTTTGTACATACCTTGGTGTCTTAGTTGTAGATGTCAAATCCTACCTTGTCCCTTACTCTTCTTTCTTATCTTCTTTTCCTCTATCCTTTATGTCAGATTCATATTCAAGGTGTTTCTTAGGATTTTTTTGAAAGTCTTTATCAACTTTCACATTCACCCTTTAAATAATATTATTCAATATCTATTTGTAACACTAGTACACTTTTCTTTTTGTAGAATATCCTCAAAATATACCTTCATTTTCTCTACTATTAAACATTCTAAGATTGTCCTCATCTCTCTGAATGTAATATTTGCTTCCAAAATTCTTTAAATATTTCACTATAGGTGATCTCTCATGCCATAGTTTGTATAATATCTTTCCATACTTCTTCTATTAAATAAATTTGTTAACTGTATATATTGTTTTATGAAATACTTCTCTCTAGCAAACTTCTGGTAAATTTTCTTCCTTGATCATTGTCCTTTCTGCTCCCTATATTGTCTGATTCATCCTTTCCACTACACCATTCAGCTATGGTGTTCTAGCCACTGAAAGTTCTATCTTTTAATACCATATTATCTTTTTAAATAATTTGTTAGTTAAAAAAATTTATATTGTAATAAAAAATATATAACTAATATTAATATAGATTTTAAATATTCCCATGCAGAATTAGTTGTATATAGAGATCTCAATAATAAAATTCTCTACCCTACCTTGTGCAAAGGTGGATTTTAAAAAAACTTTACTCAGAAGTTAGAAGGGAAAAAAAAAAAAAAATACCCAAACCATTGGGTGAATGAAGAAGCTACACAAATTATAGGAAAAATGCAATTAATAAAGAATCTTTTTACCCCAATATTTACCTACCAAAATATGTAATGAAAGTGAATCACATCCTATTAAGAGGCTACCAAAAGTCTAGAGATGAAAAAAGGAATATTTCAAAAACTAAAACCCTAGATACTATGTTAAAAGAAATAAAGAACACATAAGGATTCAACATCCAGTGCCAAAGAGAACATCACTAAAGTTACTGAGATAACATCTCAGAATTAATAGACCTCGAGACTAAGCATCTGAAAGAACATTAAGTGATTTCAAGAATCATATGAATTCATACAAATAGAGAAGCAATAACTCTTGGGTCAAAAATTAATGGGGATCATATCTAGAAATATATTTTATACCAAGGAGCTTCTATGAAGTTACATTATAAATGGAGAAACAAAATAATGAAATAGTGGAGACATTTCCATTTTGGTTTGAGGATTGATTGATGTATGCACAAAAACAGGAAAATTATTTTGAACCCCTAGAGGCAATAGTCACACAAAGGGATTTTTGGACTTACTTTTTGTTAGAATAGATGAGAGGGGAGGGGGGGAGAAATCAGTGGCCTAAAAAATATTCAAATAAATCAACCCAAAAACTTAGTGTCACAATATTAAGCCTCTAATTATCTTCATTCCTACAAGATGTATGCCTTCAAATAATCTTATCAAATAACTACTGCTCAGAGTTCACTGTTAATCCTTATTCTTAATGTTTACCTAATAGGAGTCTGTCATTTACCAAAAAATAGTAAATTTCTTAGTGTATACTAATCAATCCAAATTAGTTATGTGTAATGCACAACACTAAATTAATGAATCATAAACACATTGACATATGAATTTTTAACATGGAAACCATGTTAAGGGAAAAACCACTTGGGACCAGTAACCCAAAATGTTCACTCTTTTGAAGTGAGCTCGATGAAGTGTCAACCTTGTTAAAGGTTAAAAACACACTATTAGGTGTAACCTTGTTAGAGGATTTAAATAGAATAGTTTGTCACTTGATATTGTGCATCTCTATGCTACCTTCTATTACCAAACCCAGTGTAGTTTATCAAATGGTATCTGGCATCTCATGCTATCTTCATGATCAAAATTTTTGATACTCCTTGCGATGTATCTCAATATAGAAAGGATTGTTAAGTCCCACTCAGTTAAGAGAATTTTTGAATCAATGGTTAAACTAAAATAGTAAATGATCTATTCACGCATACAACTTAGACTTGGAAATTTTTAGATCTATTGTAATCTCATTTTACCTTTCTGATCAATATGTCTTTTCAATACCTTTGATCCACTTCTTTCTACTCGGTGACAATGTTCTTCTCTATGGCTCAGTGTCCGCAAAAATCTTTAGCTCTTTCCTCAGCTTGATTGATCAATTTTGTATGAATTTCTTGTTCATTAGTTTCTCCTCAACATCCTATTTTTCATTCACTCCCCTTAATTCATAATGAATTAAGTTGTCTCTTTATAGAAATGATATCACCGTTTCTCACTTCTTTATTTTATTGTTCTTGGTGTGATCTGAAATCTTAGCCAATCTTGATTTAAATCTTAACTCCTATCTTATCTTGTAGAAATATTCTTGCCAACTAGATAAAATAGCTTTAAATCTTTTTCTTATCTCTGGCTTTAACTTGTCGATTAAAATGGTATTAACAACCAGTTAAGTCTATCTTTAGCTCTACCAGCTAAGTATTTTTTCATTTCTAAATTCTAGTTAACTTTGGTGTTTTAACTCTTTGATAGCTTCGGTCAACACTTCAGTTCTCCTCGGGCTTCTCTGTCGGTGTTGTCTATCTGTCAGGGTTGTCTGTCCTTTGGGGTTGTCTTTCTATTGGTTAACACTATAATTATGGCCATCGGTAATGCTTGTGATTCTGATCATTGGTAATGCTTGTTGGTTTCTTTGCTCAGGCATCACTCTGGCTTAACTTTTGGTTTTCTCTGTCTGTTGAGTTCTGCTAGCTGTCGGTGTTTGAAGTTACTTAGTGAATGCTGGTCTTTTATGCATTACTGAAAGCATAATATTTATCTCTCTGATTCTCTGAAGTCTTTGACACTTTGTATATAACTGATCAGATTTTATCAAGTTGACATCAATGACAATATAATACATTAACTAATTTTATGTCTTACATTATCTTTTTACATTTCGGTGATCAACTTAACATCTTCAAACATTTAATCAATTACATGTCACCAATATCTCCCTTTGCCATTGATGCAAACACACTACATTATCACACTATATTATTACTAATATAATATGAAATATAATATTTGAAGTTCATCAATCTCTCCTAGTGTAACTATTACAAATGTCTCGCTCTTGGCAAGCTCATATAGCTTAGATTTGTTTCTTGAAGAATGTGTACTTCATCCTTTAATCCCTTTACTAGATAGCTTTAGAAGCTTCTATCTCTTTTTCTGATATGTGCTCCACCTTGACTGTTCCTCTCCTTGAATATCTCTTTTTCCTTTGACAACAATCTTTCCCTTTGTATGTATTCTCTCCCTTTGTTACTTCTCTCCCTTTGATGGATATTTCATATGTAATCAATCCCTTTGGATATTGATTAACTCTCTCTTTGAATTCTTAAGAACTTCTCTCCATGGATAATGATATAATCTCTCTTTTGATAATGAGATCATCTCTCCCTTCTAACAATGAGAATCTCTCTCCCTTTGACAACAATGCCAAACAAATCTTCCATATCATCTTCCACCCCTTTAACAATATTCTCCTTGAATTTCCCTATCCATCAGCAATACATTGTCTCTGGTGATTGATGTAGATTTATACCTTGTTGTGTACATATGTATCTGTTATTGTCCATCTCGTTGCTTGCATCAACATGAATGATAATATAAATTATGTATAGACTGATGCAATCTTCTAGGTAGCTTACTGACTGATAGATAAGGGTTGTACCCCTAGTCTCTGTCTCTGGTACTCAAATGTATCTTTTCGTAATGGCTTGGTAAAGATGTTAGATAATTGTTCCTTTGATTGAACATATTCTAGTATCACTTCTTTTTCTTGCACTTGTTCTCTTAAATAGTGATAGTTGATTGAAATATGCTTAGTGTTAGCATGCACGAATGGATTCTTAGAAATGTTAATTGCACTAGTATTATCAAAGTAGATAATCACTGGTTCAAGAATCTTCATATTTATACCTTCTAGCAACTGTTTGATCCATGCAATGTTAGATAAATTTTCAGAAGAAGCCACATATTCTGCTTCTGTAGTAGATTGAGAGATGCATCCTTTCTTCTCGCTGATCCATGTGACAATTTTGTCACCCATGAAGAATGCTCCTCCAGTTGTGCTCTTTCGATCATCAATTTTTCTATCCCAATCAACATATATATAGACTTTTAGGTCAAATTATCCTTCTCTTTTATACCATAACCCATATTCCTCGATTTTCTTTAGATGTCTCAGAATTCTCTTAACAATAGTAATATGTGATTCTTTGGGATTAGCAAAAAATCTTGCAACTATTCTAACTACATGTGTTATATCTAGTCTAGTATGAACAACATGCATTAGTTTTCCAATCATTAATCTATACAAGGTATGATTTACCTCATTTGACTTATCTTCCTTTTTCAACTTACATTCGGTAGCCATAGGTATTCCAACTAGTTTGGAATCTTCCATCTTAAATATCTTCAACACTTCCTTGATGTATTTGGACTGAGTGATATATATGTCTGCATCTTGTTGAAGAATCTGTAGATCAAGAAATAATTTGATCTCCCCAAAAATAGACATTTCAAATTATTTGCTCATTTCATTAGAAAAGGATTTGTACAACATTTCATTTCCCCCAAAAATGATATCATAAAAAAAAATTTAAGCAATTAGAATATTATCATTGGTATCTTCTTTTAAGTAAAAATTTATATTTTCACTTGTTCTTCCAAATTCAATGCTAATGAGATAGGAGTGAAGTCTTTCATACTATTCTCTCAGTGCTTTTTTCAATTCATACAAGGATTTATGCAGTCTATATACTATGTTTCTCTTGTCTGGATCAACAAACCCTTCTGGTTTTTCAATGTATACATCTTCTTCCAGTATTCCATTTAGGAATGTAGATTTGACATCCATCTGGTATACCTTGAATCCTTTGAATGCAGCATAAGAAAGAAGAATTCTAACTCTTTGTAGTCTAGAAATGGGTGCAAAGATTTCACCATAATCAATTCCTTCTTCTTGTGCATACCCCTTGCATACTAATCTTGCTTTATTTCTTGTGACTTCTCCATTCTCATTTAGCTTGTTTATGAATATATCCATTTGGTACCAATTATATTCTTGTCATCTAGTCTCGGTACTAGTATCCATGTACTGTTCTTCTCAATTAGATCTATTTCTTCATTCATAGCACTGACCCATTCTTCATTTTCAAGTGCAGTATTAACAGATTTAGTCTCAAAATCACAAAGTAAACATCTAGTGTTTAGTGAATTACTTCTTGTTCTCATTCCAGCCTTCTTGTCTCATATGATTTGATTCTTTGGATGATGTCGTCTGACATACTTGGCAAGTTTCATTTCAACTCTTTATCCATCATTCTGATTATCTTCTTGACCTTCGTTCTGATCTCCATCACTTGGTACATCATCTTGAGTATTATCCTAATTTTTGGTAATTGCAGCCTGATGCTCGAGTGCAATGTTTTGTTGCTCATGGGTGATACACTATTTCTTGAGTAGAGTGTCAGGTTCTTTAGTGTAAACAAACCTGTTTTAGTCTTCTAGTTCTTTTCTTCTTTCACTATCATTCATTTCTGCAAATTCATCTATTCTTAAATTTGCACTTTGAATGATCTTGTTAGATGACTTGTTAAGACATTTATAAGCCTTAATTTTGGTGGAATAACCTAGGAAGATACCTTCATCACTTTTGGAGTAAAGATTTCCATTTCTATCATCTTTCAAAATATAGCATTGACTACCAAAGATTCTTAAGTAACTTATATTGGATGTGTAACCATACCAAACCTCATAGGGTGTCTTCTTTGTGTCCTTTAATTATACTATGTTCAATGTGTAGACAAGAGTATTGATAGCTTCCCTCTATAAAGTTTGAGTTATTCTTTTCTCAATCATCAATGATCTTGCACAACCAACAATTGATCTGTTTCTCCTTTCAACAATTCCATTTTGTTGTGGCGTTCTCGGTGCAGAAACCTGTCTTTTAATTCCATGCTCATTACATAAATTAGTGAATTCATATGAAATAAATTCCCCTCCTCTATCTGATCTTAAGAATTTCAATTCCTTACCACTTTGATTTTAAACCATATCCTTATACCATTTAAACATCTTGAATGCTTCTGATTTATCTTTTAAGAACACAACTATCATCATTCTAGAATAATCATTAACAAAGAGAATGAAATACCTATCTCCATAGTAACTCTTTATCCTCATGGGTCCACATAGATCAGTATGGACTAATTGTAGAATTTCATTAGATGTATGGACTTTACCCTTGAAACTAGACTTTTTCATCTTACCTTTTTGACAATTCTTGCACATGATATGCTCGGGCTTAGACATGTTTAGTAAGCCTCTGACTTTTCTTTTATTTCTTATCTTTATCATTTTGTAAAAATTTACATGACATAATCTCTTATGCCACAACCATATGTCTTCATTTCTAGCCATCAAACAAGTGGTGTTAATGTCATCAAGATAGAGGGTATGTGCAAGATCATGGGGGGCCAAACTATGCCCTTAAGTGGCAATGAAAAATCATCAAAATTAGGGTTAGTCAACTTGACATGAAAATTTGAACTAGCTATCAACTTAATATCAAAAAGTTGTAAGAATAGAATCTGTAGGAAATTAAATGTAGTTTCTAAAATACTAGGCCTTTTCTGTAAAAAGTTTATATGATTGGTGAAAAGTATAGATTTCAATGCAGCGGTACAAAAATTTCAGAAAAAAAAGAAGAAGTAGGTGTATGTCTTACCACCTTAATCATAATCAAATGATAATATTTTTTTATAAGATTTTATATATAAGTAGTAGACTCCTTCCCAAATGTGACACATATTTTTGTGTAATTTTATGCTAAAAAAAAAATTAATTATGAATTATCTGCTACAACATTTTTAGAATTAAAAAACTCCCGTGTCTGACCACCTTAACTCATTGAAAACTTTACCAAATTCAAAAAAATAAAAATTTTTCTTATAGTAGGTGAAGCATAAAATGTGACGCATTTTTTGATTTTCAAAAATGTTATACCGTATGAAAGTTATAGCCATTTTTCAATCAGTATATAAATCAACACTTTAGAGGTAACTCAATTAGAAAATAACTAATAATTACTTACCGAATTCAAAATTTGACAGCAATTATATTGATAGAAAGCTGATAATCTCCTTAAGATACACTTTTCATTTCATCAAATTAGGGTAAAAAAAAAGTCGTCAACTACATGGTCGAAGTCTAGAACTCAGAGAAACAGGGGAAAAACATGTTTTTGAGACATTTGAAGAGTTGACCAGGTAGGTATGGTGCACAAAGTAATACCGAGCCTAATTGGGTACCCAATATTTTTAGGTACCCGATAAAGCTGGTAGAATTTTGAATTTTGAATTTTCCCTCCCCTTTCTCCATACTTCATATGATATTATTTATAATATATATATTAGATAATATATAATATCTATTATATATTAAATTATATATTAAATATTATATATTGAATATTATATATTAAATATTCTATATTGAATTATATATTAAATATTATATAATATCTATTATATATTGAATTATATATTAGATTATATATTATATATTAAATATTATATAATATATATTAATATTAAATATTACATTATATATCATATATTATATA
>MU213563.1:316313-360080 GCA_018584345.1 Thuja plicata
ATAGAGATTTCAGCATGTACACCAAATAATATAAAAAAAACTAATGGGTACATAATTTATAATATACCATATAGGTGTCAAGGCCAAATGAAATGGCTGAAAGTGTGGAGTCATCCACCTGCCTCAAATCCTCCTCTGTCATCAACTGAACATAAATGGACCAAATATATATAGACATAAGTGCATGTAGTCATTAAAACTAATCTAAATAAATAAATTATTTTTAAATTAAATAAGTCATGTGAAAAATTTATTTATAATGTTTACTCTTACCGTATCAACATGACTCGATCACTCTACGTACCCCTCCTCAGCACTCTCATGAGACGCAGATGCTCCATGAGGTGTTACAGCCTCTGTAGCTGTGTCTCCTATGTCCTCCTCATCAATAACATACTGATATGTATCAACATCAGTAAGCGGTCTGAAGAACAAATTCTTGCACATAATGCAAGAATGGGGCACGCATACATGTGAACTGCTGCCAGATGTTGATGCGCCAGCATGACCCACACCAGGAGGCAACAATGACCTGGTCTGCATGATCAACTGATCACTCAGCATGTGAATGGCCCTAATACTTTGTGAGGTAGCCTCTGCAATGATATTAGGATGCTACACTAGAGGAGGGGGTGCGACATCAGTGGGGGGGACAAAGGTAGGGGCCTTTTTGCGCTGGGCAAATGGCCTAGTCTGAGGAACTCCTCCACCTACGCCCATGTTGGGCCTCATGCTCCAATAATTAACATTGTGACCAAGCACAAACTCATCATACAATTTTTTTATGAAATAGAAAGGGAGCTCCAAATTGCTATGGGGTGGTTTATCAAAAACCATCCACCAGTGATCCCAAAAAATTAATACAAAACCCCATTTTTACCAAAAAAACTACATTTAACATGAAAATGAAAAAAATCAATCTAGACATAACAAGAATTTACTTACCGGATAAGAAGTGGAGTCAAATTTGTTGTTGGAGCAATCAGGTACCCAAAAAAATCATGTATATGATATTTCTAGCCATTTTGGAAACCTAAAGCGATGAGAGAAATGAGGAAATCAGCCCGCGGCTTTTTGATTTATGCCACAGGTTTTGGGTACCCGATTAGGCTTGTGCTTTGGTGTCAGGTTTTCCTAGGTGTACTAACACCCAGGCATACTAAAAATTCAACAAGCGCTTTCATGCACTTTTGGATGAGTGAAAAGTGGATTTTTTTCACATCGCCACTTTTTGGCCCCCCGTGATCTTGCACATACCCTAGAAAAGGTTACCTTTGGTCTGTTCACCACTTCTGATCAACCTTCTCAATTCATTAAATATCTTTTCCTTCTTATTCTCAAATGCTACTCAGTGGCCTATATTGTTTAGCTGTGAAACACTTAACATATTCTAATTTAGTCCTTTTACCCAGTAAGCATTTTCACATTTGATCAGGTTGTTCAACATTATGGTTCCTTTACCTTCAACTAGACAAGGTGTGTCACTACCCATTCTTACTAATCCACCATTATAGTATTCAAAAGTTTGAAATTTTTTTTTATCACCAGTCATGTGGTGAGTTAGGCTACTATCTAGGATCCAGACATCATTCTTACTAACCTTAGATATGATTGCAGTTTCTACATACCTTTCTTCTTCTTGGTCTGAATGATCTTTCATGGCTACAAATACCATCTCAATGTCTTCTTCAGATTTAGTGTCAGTATCATTAGATCTATTCTCACCTAGGTACCAAGCTTTCTTTCCTTTATCCTTGTACTCTCAGGTATCTCTTCTATCAGATTGTTAGTTGCTTCGGTAATCTCTGTTATCACCTTGGTCAAACTTATTTTCATATGTTCTATCATTACTTCTGTCATATTTTCTTCTGTTGGGACATCTTGTAGCAAAGTGTCCAACCTCTTTAGAATTAAAACATACAAGTGGTAATTTACCTTTGTATCTCCCTTTGCCTCTCTGTAATCTTCTTGCCATTAGTGCTTCAATCTCATCAGGTCCTTGATCCTCATTATCACTTTCACTATCATTTCTAATAGTGTGTTTATGACTTGACTTACTTATTTTCAAAGAATATTTGAATGTAGACTCTATAGATGGTAAGACACTATTATCAAATTTATTCATCTCAAATGAAAATAGTCAACCAATCAGACTATCTAGAGTAACTGTATTGTTTGCAACTGCTCTCATTTCTTGAATAGCAGAAACTCTAATAGCATGTACATGTAGTAAGGTTCTTAGGATTTTACTTACCACTGTCTCTTCTTCAAGTACACCTCAAACTCATCAAATAGCATTGACTACCTCTTTGATTCTATAACTATACTAAGTGATATCTTCTCCTTCTTTCATCCTTAGGTTATCAAACGTCCACCTTAGGATTTCTACCTTGGCTCTTAGTACATTAGCAGCTCCTCCATGTACCAATTTCAATTTATCCCACATTTTCTTTGCAGAGGTGCAGATTTTGACATCTTTAAACTCAACATCAGAGAGTGAGGAAGCAAGTTATATCATCATGCAATTATGCTCATGCTTTTCTCTTGATTACTCAAGAGTGTGAGGTCCTTTAGGAAACACATATTCAGTATCAAGGTGTTGAGTAACATCATTACCAATACCTGATAGGTGGAGTCTTATTCTTCTTTTCCATGATGCAAAGTTGTCTTTATTCAACTTGGTCACATCTCACTTGTTCATCTTGTGATCTTTTTCTTCAGCTTTTAATCTCCCTTTCTAATCACACAATCTCCGATGCCAATTGTTAGAATAACTGAGAGGGCGGGGGTGAATCAGTGGCCTCAAAAATATTCCAATAAATAAACCCAAAAAATTAGTACCAAAATATTAAGCCTCTAGTTATCTTCATTCCTATAAGATGTATGGCTTCAAATAATCTTATCAAATAACTACTGCTCAAAGTTCACTATTAATCCTTATTCTTAATGTTTACCGAATAGTAGTCTTTCATTTACCAATAAATAGTAAATTACTTAGTGTATACTGATCAATCTAGATGTATTATGAGTAATGCAAAACACTAAAGTAATGATTCATAAACAGATTGACACATGGATTTTTAACGTGGAAACCCTGTTAAGGAAAAAACTACTTGGGACCGGTAACCCAAAATTTTCACTCTTTTGAAGTGATCTCGGTGAAGAGCTAACCCTATTAAAGGTTACAAACACACTATTAGGTGTGACCTTGTTAGAGGATTTAAATAGAATAGTTTGTCACTTGATATCAGGTATCTCTATGCTACCTTCCATGACCAAACCTAGTGTAGTTTTTCAAATGGTATATGGCATCTCTTGCTGTCTTCATGATCAAAATTTTTGATACTCCTTGGGATGTATCTCAATATATCTAAACGATTTTTAACACTTTCTTGGTTAAGAGAATTTCTGAATCAATGGTTAAACTGAAACAATAAATGATATATTCACACATACAACTTAGACTTACAGATTTTCAGATCTATTGTAATCTCATTTTACCTTTCTGATCAATATGTCTTTTCAATACCTTTGATCCAATTCTTTCTGCTTGGTGATAATGTGCTTCTCTATGGCTCAGTGTCCATAGAAATCTTTATCTCTTTCCTTAGCTTGATTGATCAGGTCTGTATGAAGTTGTTCTTCATCAGTTTCTCTTCAACATCCTCTTTTTCATTCACTCCCCTTAATTCATAATGAATTAATTTGTCTCTTTATAGACATGATATCACCGTTTCTCACTTCTTAATTTTCTTTTTCTTGGCATTATCCAAAATATTAGCCAATCTTGACTTAAAGATTAACTCCTGTCTTATCTCGTAGAAATCTTCTTGCCAACTAGATAAAATGGCTTTAAATATTTTACTTATCTTTGGATTTAACTTATCGATTAAAATAATTTTAATAACTAGTTAAGTGTATCTTTAGCTCTTCCAGCTAAGTATTTTGTCATTTCTGAACTCCAGTTAACTTTGGTGTTTTAACTCATTGATAGCTTTATTCAACACTTCAATTCTCCTCGGGCTTCTCCGCCGGTGTTGTATGTTCATCGGGGTTGTCTGTCCTTCAGGCTTTTCTGTCTGTGGGTTAACACTATAATTATGTTCATCAGTAATACTTGTGATTCTTCTTGTCAGTAATGCTTGTCAATTTCTTTTCTCAAGCATCACCGTGACTTAACTTTTGATTTTCTCTATCCATCGGGTTCCACTAGCTATAAGTGTTTGAAGTTACTTAGTGAATGTTGGTCTTTTATGCATTACTAAAAGTATAATCTTTATCTCTTTGATTCTCTAAATTCTTTCACACTTTGTATATATCCGAGCATATTATATCAAGTTGAAATCAATGACAATACAACCCATTAACTGATTTAATGTCTTGCATTATCTTTCAGCATTTCGGTGATCAACTTAGAATCTTCAAAAATTTAATCAATTACATGTCATCACTTTAATTTTTTACACTTGGAATACTGGTTGATGGAATGCATGCAACTAATTGAATAAAAAATAGGTTGAGTGCTAGGATTGGCAAAAAGTAAAAATATGGCACTCATCTCTCAAATTAAACTAATCCCTATTAAAAACATCCCCAACCAAATTCTCTGTAAGACAAGTCCTAGAATTTTGAACCAAAATGCGGAGGTGAAAGATCCTAATTTTTATTGTCTTCATTGTAATAAGAGAACACACTCCACAATCATATGCCACAGGGAGAAAAATAATAACATCACTATCAAAAAGATAAAAAAACGTATGGAATCTAAAAGAAATCAAAAGGATGAAATTGGGAAAAGTTGAGGAGATATAGATGAAACCTAAGTTGAGAAAAACAATATAGATGCAAAAGGAAAAGAAACCTCTATATGAAAATATAAGGAAACATGGGTGGAGGAAAACATAGAAAGCATGGTGAAAGTGACACACAAACAGAACCAAGGAGAACCAATCATAGAAAAATAGGAAGAAATAACTAAACGAAACCCATCAATAGAAAAAAGAGAAATTAGTATATTTCTCTGGGAAAATAGAGGGATCCCATATGTGACCAGAATCCAAAAAGAAAAAGACAAATCCAGTAATGTAGGAAGATGCAAGAGTAGGGAAGGTACAAAATATGATTGAGAAAATTAGACCAGAAGAAAATAAAGAATAAGAGGTAACATTTGATAGAGAAAAAAAAAGTATCTAAATGATTAGAAAATAAAATAAAGGATGTGAAAGAAGACAATATGGAAAAAGGTAGACATTTTAGAGCTTTCAAGTATTCGAGGGAGATTAGTCATCCATAAGAAGATAATATGAGAAAACTAGATAAATTGAAAAAGAAAGAGGAAGCACTCAAGGGAGATTAGTCATCCGTTAAAACATACCTTCTTAGATTAGCTACCAAGGGAGGAAATCCCTCCCTTGGGAAATAATGATCACCACATGTGACATCATGAGTCTTAGCACCTCTGGTAAAAGGGGGTTCATCTAAGATAAACAAAAGGGAGACAATTAGATAAATTGAAAAGGAAAGAGGAAGCACTCAAGGGAGATTAGTCATCCATCAAAACATACCTTCTTAGATCAGCTACCAAGGGAGGAAATACCTCCCTTGGGAGATAATGAAGATCACCACATGTGAGATCAGGAGTCTTAACACCTTTGGTAAAAGACATTTAATAGAGTACATCACAATAGCATAAACCATTCTCATACAAGAATAAAATATGAATAGAAAATAGGCAAACCATTTCATCAAAAATTGCAGACATTAGGAAGGAATATTTGTAGAAGCAAAATCCAGAGGTATGGATTTACTATGGCAAGCTAAACAGGTACATTGTAACATTGTCAAATTTTATAATTCTTTACAAGTTATATAAGTTAAGATTTTATTTTTTGCATTAAATTTCATCCTAATAAATATATTTAGTACAAAAAATATACAAGACAAGGAAATCTTATGCAATGAACTATCCAATACTATATCAGATCCATACACGTTAACTTAACATTAGGAGGAAATTTTAATGCCACATTGAACCTTAGAAATAAATCTATTGGAATTGGTTGGATAACATAGGTACAAAGAGATATAAGCACTTTGTGCAAAATAATAAACTCATACACTATCATTCCACCAATGGTATTTATACATGAAATAGTAGAAATTTAGGACTTACTTACATAGTTGAAAGACTTGAGCGGTTTTTTATATCAAAAAATTGGATCAACTATCTAGACTTCTCAACTTCATTTAGTCATCCCAATCCCATGTATAACTAGTTCCCAATGGAATTTGACATCATAGGAATCTTAAATAGGCCAAAAAAATCAATTTTGTTTTGAAAAGATGTAGTGAAGACATCCACAACTCATAGACAATTTAAAATAGAAGTGGAAAGAATAGTTAGATAAAGAGGGAAATTTTTTTTTACCATATATAAGAAATTGAAAAATCTCAAAGAAAAATCTAAGATATGGAATAAAGAACCTTTGGCATCTTTGAAAATAAAACAAAAATAGAAGAAAAAATTGCAAACCTCAAAAAAATAGTAATTCAGAAAGGAAAGTCCCAAAAAAAATTTGAAAAAGAAAAAGAACTAATAAAAAATATAAAGAGATCCTAGCATGAGAAGAAATTTACCAGATGACTTATCTAGAGAACTATGGTTTGAAGGAGACCTCAGTATACAATTTTTCCAAAATACACCCAAAACCCAATAAAGTCTTAACAAAATTACATAAATTACAACTGAGAACAATGATATTATTGTACAACCTTCAGATATGCAAAAGGAAGGTGTAAAGCATTTCCAAAATATATTAGGCAGATATGGAGAAATCAATAAAATACATAGCACATTTCTCAAATATATACTATAAATTATAACAGGAGAAGATAAAAAATTATTAATGAGACCAACCAAAATAGAATAAGTCAAAAAAGCCACTTTTGAGTTACATCCAGACAAAACAGTATGAACACATATATTTATAGTGCAAATATTTCAAACATGCTTGACTTCATGGGAAAAGACATATGGCTAAAAGTAGAAGAATAAAGGATAAAGAATAACATATTAATAAATATAAACAATATGATATTACTAATACCAAAAAAGAAGCAAAATCATTCTTAGATTATAGACTGATATCCCTATGTAACACGATCTATAAAAAATATTTAAAGTCATGGAAAATTGTTTGAAATCAGTCTTACCAAAACTAATACAAAGGGAACAAAGTGGATTTATACTAGGAAGAAATATTTAATAGATGGTGTTAGAATAACTGAGAGGTGGGGAGGTGGGGGGGGTGAGTCAGTGGCCTCACAAATTAATCCAATAATTCAATCCAAAACTTTATACCACAAATATAAAACGTCTAGTTATCTTCAGTCCTACAAGATGTATGCCTTTATCAAATATATGTTGCTTGATGAATATACTATTTATCCTTTCCTTAAGATTTACCAAATAGAAGGCTATCTTTTCTTAACCTTTACAGAAATATATTAAATAACTTAGTGTTTACCGATCAATCCTATTTTAGTAATGTGTAAAGTAAAAAATCAAAGCAATGAACCATATACACATTTGACACATGGATTTTTAACTTGGAAACGTTGTTAGGGGAAAAACCACTTGGGACCGGTAACCCAAAATTTTTACTCTTCTGAAGTGAGCTTGGAAAAGATCCAACCCTCTTCTGATCAATCCTATCTTCAATTCCTTTTTCTCCATTTCTTTTTGCTCGGTGAATGTTGTTGCTTCTTTGTTGTTCGGTGTCTGCATAATTCTTAGCTCTGTTCTTAAGCTTGTATGACCAGATCTGTATGAAGACTTGTATCTTCACCAGAATTATCTTCAACATTCTTCTCTTAATAATGAATTACAAGTGTCCCTTTATATAGACATGATTTCACTATTTATTGTCCTTCTTGTTTTCGTCGTTGATCAATTCTTGATCTGTAAATCTCACCATGCTTGCTTTAGTTTTAATCTATAAATCTCTCCTTGTTTTCTGGAATAAAATATGCTTTAAATCTCCTTATCTTTAGCTTTCAAATGATCGATGAAAACAAAGTAAACAATCAATTAACTCTATAATTATCTCCTTCTAGCTAATTTTTTTTGTCGTATCCTAACTTCAGTTCTCATCGGCCAACACTTCAATTGTGCTCGGTGACTACTGCAGATAGCTCGGGCATCAACTTCAGTTCTATTTGGTGACAACTATAGTTAGCTTGGTAATTCTTACTTGATTATCACTTTCTCGAGTAACACTATCTGTCGGGTAACACTATGAACTTCTATGCTCGGAGTTCATTGTCCCTCGAGGTTTATTGTTACTCGGTGTACATGATTACCGATGAAAAAAAATTCTCTTCAGATATTTAAGTGTTGTGACAATATGTGTATGAGAAATCATACCATATCAAGTTGACATCAATGACAATATAATACATTAACTGATTTAATTTCTAGCATATACCTTTTGCATCTCAGTGATCATCAACTTTGTTATCTTCAAACATTCAATCTGTTATAGTTCATCAATCTCTCCCTTTGGCAATGATGACAACATACTACATACTACTAATAGAATATGAAATATATCAGTTGTAGTTCATCAATCTCTAGCAAACTTATTTTTCTATAACCAATACAAATTTTTGACTTCTCAGTAAGCTCTTCTATCTTAGATTTTACTCTTGCAGAGTACTACCTTCCTTCTTTATTCCCTTCACTAGATAGGTGTAGAAACTTCTGATTATGTCTCTCTCTTTGTTTTGGAATCTCTTCTCCCTTTTCTGGATAGATATGCAGTGTTAACTTTTCCAATTCTCTCCCTTAGATGGATGTTTCTTTGAATCTTTCTATGATGTTTTCTCTCCCTTTGACTATTTTCTCCTTGTTGGATATTTATTTTTTCTCCCTTTGGATGATTATGATAGATATTTCATATCTACTTTCCCTTTGACAACCCTTTGACAACAATATATTTTATTGAATTCTTCTCTGCATATTCATTAAGTACATATCTCCCTTTGAGATCCATGCCAAACTATATCTTCTTTTTTTCATAATATATTCCTTAAATTTCCTTTTCATCAACGATTTAGCTCTGTAGTAGCCAACAATTTCTCTTGTATTTGGTGTAGATAAGTACCTTAATGTATATTGATATATCTTTGCAGTCCATCTCTTTTCTTGAATCAACATGAATGATCTTCTGATAATGTGTAGGCTGATGCAGCCTCCTAGTAAGCTTAGTGACCAATATACAACGGTCAGACCCCTAGTCTCTTTTTCAGGTACTCAAATGTATCTTTTGGAAATGGCTTTGTGAATGTGTCTGCTAATTGTTCCTTGGATTGAACATATTCCAGTATCACTTCTTTCTCTTGTACTTTTTCCCTTAAGTAATGATACTTGATAGCAATATGCTTTGTCCTAGCATGCATGATAGGGTTCTTTGAAATGTTGATAGCATTAGTATTATCACAATAGATAATTACTGGTTTAATAATTTTCATATTAATACCTTCCAGTAATTTCTTGATCCATGCAATGTTAGAGAAATTTGCAGCAACAACTACATATTCTCTTTCTATAGTGGATTGTGAGATGAATCCTTGCTTCTTACTTATCCATGTGACAAGTTTGTCACCCATAAAGAATTCTCCTCCTGTTGTTCTCTTTCTGTCATCTATGTTTCCAGCCCAATCAACATCAATATAGACTTGAAGCTCAAATTTTCCTTCTCTTTTATACCACAAACCATAGTCTTCGGTATTCTTTAGATATCTCAAAATTCTTTTAAAAATAGTCATGTGGGATTCCTTGGGATTAGTACAGAATCTTGCAACTATTCCAACTGCATGTGTCATATCTGATCTAGTATGTACAACATACATGATTTTGCCAATCATAGATCTATATAGGGTCTGATTTACCCTGGTTGAATTGTCTTCCTTTCTCAGCTTGCATCCAGTTTCCATAGGTATTCCAACTGGCTTGGAGTCCTACATCTTGAATATCTTGATAACTTCCTTGATGTATTTGGATTGTGTGATGTAGATTTTGGTGAAATTATTTTTCCATTAGTATCCAAAGAAGATCTTCGATAAACATTCACCGAAAGACAGGACAAAGAGGAAACTAAATATACAGATATCAGAGATCACCAAAAATTGTTAAGTACAAAGAAAACCGATGACACAGTTTTGTGTGTAAACCAAAAATGCAAAGTGAAAAGGATAAAGAGGATCCTGAAAGTGGAACTCGATGAGTAGGACAAAGTGCAAACTGAGAGAAGAGTCAAAGTGGAACCTAAGAGACATTTCAAGCAAGGAACACCGAGAGACAGTCTAACTGACTTTAGAGCATAACCGACTGACAGAAACTGAAAGTCAGTTCAAGCCCGCAAAAAGTGAATCTAACTTCTATGTCAGATAAAATAGTCTTATTCTATTTATAGAGACTTGATTTGTTGTAAAACCATTTCTTTACGGATAAGAAACATTAATGTAAGTGTTTTAATTAGTCTAACCGATTTAAAACACATAGACTAGGAGATCAAGGTCAAGTTATAAACCTATGATCTTAGAGTTAATATTGTTTTACGTGAAACTTAATTAGGTCAATCTATCTTATAAATAGATGTTGTAATCATTCATTATGGATGCAAGGATGGATGAAAGGATGAATGAAGCCTACAAGCACATCTATGGATCAAACTAAAAGTTTCAAGAACCAGAACATCAAAAGGTGAATTTGGTTATCAAGAACCAAGAACAAAGGCTACCAAGCAATAGAGGTATTATTCAATCACATTAGGTTATATACTTATACATGTAATCTTAAATGGATCTCTAATCAGAAAAAGGAAATTGCATAAACCAGGTCAAAGTGTAATTTTCTTACATTCTAACAAGTGAAGGAAAGTGTAAAAATCTTGTCAAGGAAGGTAGATTTAACCTTCCAATTCTAAATCTATTAACCGAGTGCACACTAAATAATGTTTCTAAAGCTCTTAATAGAGTAGAATATAAAATTTCTCCATAGATACTCCTAATAGTGTAGATCATTAGAAGTGATCAAATTTTAATCCTTAACCAGCCCCTTCTAATCCATAGATAGTGAAGAATTTGTGGGTGTCATCCCCACCACAGTTTTTTACTTCCTAACAAGAGTTTTTCTGTGTTATCATATATTGTGTTATGTGTCAATTAATTTCATGAATTTTTCTATGAATGTTCACATGATTGATTAAGTTTATGAATTGATAAATATAACATCAAGATACCATAGAACAAATGTTTGGATAAACAATTGATTACTTAAAGGATAAAGGTTAAAAGATACAAAAGTTTTAGAGGTACTAATTCACCCCTCCCCTCTCAGTACTCACTTCCCATTAATTCCAAAAATTGGTATCAGAGCTAAGTATCTTATTTGGAAATCTTAAAGGCTTAAGAGAAAAGATAATACAATAGAGAAGTACAAACTTGACTAGAGTATTGAGAATCAGAAACTAGAAATTCAGATATACTATGAGCAGTATAAAGAAGCTAGAATCAAAATGAGACAACTATTATATGAAAGAAAGATTATGGAATCTTGCTGTAATGAAATAGATTACCATGAGAAAGAGATACCATATTTCTTTGAGTCTTTAGGATAAAATACACGCAAAGCATCAGACACATCAGAAGAAAGCATCACAAGCCTAAATGAAACCAATCAACATCTAGCTGGATAAGTGAAATCTCTGAAAATCAGTCCAGAGACATAGATGGTAAGAATGATTGATGTCATGAATAGTGCTAGACAAGATGAGCAAGAAAGAACACTATTTATTGATGATAGAAGGAAGATTGTTGAAAAGCTACAAGAGAAAGAATTTGAAATACAAAGATTAACAAAAAATCACCATGAGATTAAAAATCAAATTATTCTTATGAGTCAAGGGGAAAATAGAATGAATGTTGAACTCATTGAAAGAATAGAATATATCAGTGAGCTAAGGGAAGAAAATGAAAATCTGAAACAAGAAATCATAATTTAGTAGAAACATAATGAAATTATCAAGAAAGCTAAAGAAGGAAATAAAAGAATGAATGATTTTCTTGATGGACAACGAAGAATCAACAACAGCACTAGTCTAGGCTATACCAAGAATGGAGAGTCGCCCAATCAAGCTAATCCAAAGAATGGCTATGCAAATCCAAGACCAAGAAAGTTGACATGCAATCACTATGGAAGGAAAGGCCACACATCAAATGTATGCAGGAGCAAAATAAAAGGTAGTCCTAAATCCACAGCTTCATTCATAGGATTTTTTTATAAGTGTAACAAGAAAGGACATAACTTATAAATGTAAGTCTGAGATGAAACAACCAAAGAATAAAACCTATTTGGAAAAATATTGTCCTACTTGAAAAATGAATGGTCACATAACTCTTGAATGCTAGAAAAAGAAAAAGCAAGCATGGAAGCCTAAAGGTCAAGAAACTGCCTATCAACCAAAAAGAGTCGGTAACAAGTATGTATGGGATTACAACACATGGAAAAATTGTACAACATATGGAATATTTGGTCACATTGCTATAAAATGTATGAGATAGTAGAAAATAAATTCTAGAGGCTAGACTAACCCTAGAATGGCATGCTTACACTATCATAAAGTTGGTCATCTCAAGAAAGACTGCAGAGGCCGAATCATAGATACCAAAACATTTTCCAATGGAAATAAAATTGAAGACATCTAGAAGATGAGAGAAAAAATGTGGAGGAAAGATTCAAACAATGACAAAGCTAGACTGAGCAATACAATTGGTGACATCCTCTCCAATGGATCTGGTGACATCACCACCCCCACCTAAGTAGAACAAGTTTAAGTATGGAACTGCATTACACTAAGTAAAATTTTACATTGGTTCCATAATATGTTGATGAAATGCCAAACTAGCATAAGTAAAGATGCATCATGATATTACTTGTTAAAAGTTGTGAAAACTATTCCATCAGGCAATACATACCGAAATCCATTGGTATACACTCAAAGCTGAAACTGTCTGCACTTATCAAGAATTGTCTATTAACATGTAAAAGCAAAGTTTCTAGTGTAAATTAAGACTCGTTAGTAATCAAGCAAGTTGAATAAGTTGTATTCGCAAAACACCAAAACCCGTCGGTAAAAGCAAGAAGTTAGATGACTACCCTAAAGCATCACATTATCACTGAAGAGAGAAGTTAGTGTTTAACCTGATGACTTCATCTTCACACACTGAGGAGTGGTTGAGCATTAATGACTCATTTTATGAAAACGTCTATAAAAGGGAAATAGAAAGGTTTCATTATTCACTAGCGAGGAAAACATAGCGACAAAAGAGAAATTTGAGCACATAGAAACAACATCACAGAGTGACTTCAACTCAACCCAGAGCACTCCAAATAGACCAGTGACCACTATAGAAGTAAACAGTAAGTTCCTACGATAACTGAGAAATCTATTTTACACATTCACAGAAAACCCTAAAATGTCTAAAATAATGACCATGACTTCAAGAACCACCAAACTGACGAACATCAAGAAAGATAAGGTTAAACTTATCAAGAGTTCTACCTATGAGGAACCCAAATACAAGATATTCCCTGAGGTTGAATCACAACTTGACAATGCTAGAGTATTCTCATGAATACCAGCTAGGGTTTTGCTCGTCGAAGACGTGCAAGCATACATCCACTGCAATATTGCAGAAATTGGTGACTTAGAGGAGGAACAAGATTTGAAGAAGCTATGTAATGAGGATGGATCCATAAAATATGAGCACAAACACATAGAAGTGAAAGGACTCACTAATACCCTATTGTTCCCAAAGGTATTCAAAACTGAGTGGATTCGGTTACTACTGAGAAAAATTCACAATCACAAGCTATGGCTGGATGAGCCTAAAATAATAACAATAGATTTTATTCATGCAGTCACCAGTTATCCTATAACCAATAAGGTAAAGGCATTGAAACATCCATCCAAGGCTGAAATTGAAAACAACACAGGAGCCAAGTGTGATGGAAGAGGACTGAAGGTATCCACTATCATCGGATATGAACTAAAATTTAGAGCATGTGTCTTAGGCTACAAATTCTTTCAAGCTAGCAGGATAAACAACATATAATTTGGAGCAGTGGATACAACTTATAAAATTTTAAAGAAAGGAACTCAGTTGGATCTATCATAATTTCTACTTAACAAATTAGAAGAAAAATTGAGAACAATCATAAATGCAAAGACAAATACATGTAAGTTTGGCTCACTTATCATGTGCATTTAATTTTACTTCCAAGAATCATTTCTATCAATAGGAGATGTAAAATGGTATACCACTAGACCAGTCACCATACAGATTGGTGAATACATAACATCACTGGGAGAAAACTTTGAGACAGTTATGGATGAGTACTTTACTAGATTCAAGGACACAATGTAGAAAAGAGCAAGGATCCTAGAGAAACTTATTGAGAAATTCAAGAATGATATATGTTTCATGGTTGATATAGACCACACATACATCAAACCTATTGTACCAAGGAAAATATGGTTACAACCATTAGACTATGAGGTAAACATTGATCAAGCATCCAATGCAATCGATGCATTGATAAATGAACCCTTAGACAAAACACAACCAAAGTTTGACACTTATGAAAAGGACAAAGCAAGAATCAAACTGGCTTGGTTGTAAAGAAAATCGACAGGAATAAAGATAAAATAGTAAAGAAATTAAAGAAAAGGTTGTCGATCACAGAGGAAGAAACCAAAAATTTAGAAGAAACTGAGGGACAGTCACTTGTCGGTGAGGCTGAGCAAGAAAGTGACTCCAAGTCTACAGAGTTAGATACTTGATTTCCAACACCAACTAAGAAGCCAAGAACCATAGTTTCTTCAAAGACAAGAATCCAAATATCTAAGGACACAAGTCCTTCACCCTTGAAGAAAGGTCAAGTAAGGACCTACAAAAGGAAACCAACAACATAGAAAATAGGGCCAACAAAGAGAAGAAAGTTCATTACAACTAGAGAAGATATTGAGGACATAGAACAAGATGAATGTTTTCAAGAGGAAAAGATACTTGAAATAGTTGATGAAATATGTGCCTCAATTATGAAAATAGGTAATGCAAATAGTAGGAAGGTCAAGAAATGATTAACATTGGATCCCTTGGATCAAAATAAAATTGAGGAGGAAATCATTGTTCAATGAAGTGACTATACAAATACCTCCCAATACAACTGGCAGACAAAATGCCCAAAGAAATTTAAGATAGACTATCGACAAGATGGACATTTTCCTTGCACTCAGAGAAAGAAATCAGGGAAAGAGCCCTAGTATTAGTCATGCCTCCTGAATCCAAAATAGAGGAAATCAAATATATGATGAAGGCTCATTCCAAAAGGTTCTCGCCAAAGATGAGAGCCTACCAAGTGCTAAAAGGAAATCTACTAGAGTTAGACTGAAAAAGTGAATCCAAATGGAGGAAAATACTTAATATTCCTGAAAAGGATACAAGTCCCAAGCCACAAAGAGCTCTAACCGATAATCAAGAATGATCAAGCTACTGAGAGCACAAAACCAATCATCATCATAGATGTTGAATTGGACAAAGAAGAACTGGACACCAAAGGAAACAAGGATATGGATGTTACAGATGAGACATGGCCAGACACCAGTATGGACAACATTGTGGACAACATAGTCATTGACATAACCGATGATCCAATAGAAGAAATACAAAAAGTTGAAGATGTCACTGTTACCAAGGACAAGATCGACAAATAGGACACAACATTTTACCCTTCACAGGTGAACATATCAAGAAACATGCCAATATTGATACAAGCCATCAATATACTTCAAGAAAAAGATAGATCACCTGACAAAGATTCAAGCATTCCTAAGGATGTAGGGGATGAAGGAAAGAAAGACAACACTGATTAACAGAATGTCATCGGAGACACTCATATTGTAACTAAAATTGGCAAGCTTAGAGAAGGAGATTTAAAGAAAACAGATGGAGACACAATCAATAAGGATGCACAAACAAAGGAAGATGAAGTACATAAGGATATTGATGAAGGAGAAAAAACAAAAGATGACATCCCTGAGGTAACCGAACAAGTTGCTACAGATAATATAAAGGTTGATGTTGAGACGTCCACTCAAAACCAATAGGCTGACACCTAAGCACATTAGAAAAATAGGTAACACCACAAATCACTTCATCCAGCACAATAGACAAATCCAAGAAGATGGCTCTGGTCCTACATTCAAGTGAAACTCGGAAGAAGAAGAAGAATAAATCCAAAAAGAGTAAGTTGGAAGTCACTCTAGACAAAATAATTGAGATACCCAAATGTGACCCAACTACACTTGAGTATGAAGCACTTAAAGGGTATGGTGAAATATGCCAAAGAAAGGCACTACAAGAGAAGCTGAGAAAGCAGCACAAAGACTCCATGGTTCTACAGACAACTAGGGACATCTTGCATCAGATTATACCCTATGTTGATGTTGATCAAAATAAACATATCCTTGATCAACTTGCCACTCTCACTGAGGCCATTACAATGCAAAACATTGATGCATAAAAGGAAACTAAGGAGAGAGTAGAGTAGAAATATCAGCACAAACTTGTTGAAAATATCAACCAAGAAGTTGCAGAAAACAAGTTAAAGCTTTTAGAATTAGTAAGTGAATTACATCCAATCATTGTTGAAGCTATTTCCTTGATACAAAAATTGAGCACACTTGATAAATTCACTAAGGAGCATAGTGATAAAAAAGAAAAGTTAGATTCTAATCTAGCTACTAGTGCTAAAGGCTTAACCACCAAGGACAATGCAATAAAGTTGCATTATGAGAAAATTGTTGAGATAAAAAGGTTAAGAAAAGAACTGTGGAAAGAAGAAATACAATTTAGGGAAGAGGTCATCGAGATCCAAGGTCAAATTCTACCAAATATAACACTACTTCAACAACATATCAGTTCAATAAGACAACAGATAGCCACCTCTGAGATGTCTATAGGAGACACCATCTACGATATGCATTCAAGGATCACACTTGAGCACATGGCTCTAGAAAACCTGAAGGACCAATGTGAGAAGATGATGGAGGACATGAAGTGCTCACACTCTCACATTTGTGATAAGCTATAAGGTATACACCTTTTCCCTTAGTATCAAAAAGGGGGAAAATAATGATATGTACAAATGGGAAACTATAAAGTATAGAAAGGAGAACAAAAAAAGGGAGTATAATGATATGATATGATATATACAGCACAAGGTGAAAAAGAGTAAAGTATCATGTACATACACTTATACTATACTGACATATACATAGGGGGAGTCATGAAATGACTAAGGAATATATATGATGTACATACTAAACATTTTGTTAGTATTTTGCACATATCAGTTTTTGATACTAATGTCAAAGGGGGAGATTCATGACATTATTTTTCCATTAGTATGCAAAGAAGATCTTCGATAAACATACACCAAAATATAGGACAAAGAGAAAACTGAATCTATATATATCAGAGATCACTGAAAATTGCTAAGTACAAAGAAAGCCAATGACACAGTTTTGTGTGTAAATCAAAAATACAAAGTGAAAAGGATAAAGAGGAACCTGACAATGGAACCCGAGGAGCAGGAAAAAGTGCAAACCAAGAGATTAGTCAAATTGGAACCCAAGAAATAGTTCAAGAAAGGAACACCGAGAGACAGTCTAACTGACTTCAGAGCACAACCAACTGACAGAAACTGAAAGTCAGTTGAAACCCACAAAAAGAGGATCTGACTTCCACGTCAGATAAAACAATCTTATTCTATTTATAGAGTCTTGATTTGTTTTAAAATAATTTCTTTAGGGACAAGAAACACTAATGTAAGTGTTTTAATCAGTCTAACTGCTTTAAAACACATAGACTAGGGGATCAAGGTCAAGTTGTAAACTTATGATCTTAGAGTTAATATTGTTTTACGTGAAACTTAATTAGGTCAATCTATCTTATAAATAGATGTTGTAATCATTAATTATGGATACGAGGATGGATGAGAGGATGAATGAAGCCTATGAGCACATCTACGGATCATACTAAAAGTTTCAAGAACCAAAACAACAAAAGGTGAATTTGGTTATCAAGAACCATGAAGAGAGGCTACCAAGAAACAAAAGTATTATTCAATCACATTATGTGATATAATTATACATGTAATCTTAAATGGATCTGTAATCAAAAATAGGAGATTTCATACACCATGTCAAAGTGTAATTTTATTACATTCTAACAAGTGAAGCATAGTGTAAAAATCCTTTCAAGGAAGGTGGATTTAATCATCCAATTATAAATCTCTTAATCGAGTGCACACTAAAAAGTGTTGCTAAAGCTCTTAATAGAGTAGACTTTAACAAGTCTCCATAGATACTCCTAATAGGGTAGATCATCATAAGTGATCAAATTGTAAGCCTTATTCAGCCCCTTCTAATCTGCAAATAGTGAAGAATTTTTGGGTGCCATCCCCACCGCAATTTTTACTTCCTAACAAGAGTTTTCTGCATTATCATATCTTGTGTTATGTGTCAATTACTTTCATGAATTTTTGTATGAATATTCACATGATTGATTAAGTTTCTGAATTGATAAATCTTACATCAAGATAGCATAGAACAAATGGTTGGATAAAAAATTGATACAAAAAATTTAGAGGTACAAAAGTTTTAGAGGTATTGATTCACCCCTCCCCTCTTATTACTCACTTCCCATTAATTCCAATAGATTCTGGCATCCTATTGAAGAATCTGTAGACCAAGAAAGAATTTGATCTCCCCAAACATTGACATCTCAAACTCTTTTCTCATTTCAGTAGCAAATGATTTGTATAATATATCATTACCTCCAAATATGATATCATCAACAAATATTTCAGCAATCATAATGTTATCATCAATTTCTTTCTTTAAATATAGATTACTATTATCACTTATTCTTACAAATCCAATACTTATGAGATAAGAGTGAAGTCTTTCATACCATGCTCTCGGTTCTTGTTTCAATCCATACAAGGATTTTTGTAGTCTACAAACCATGTTTCTCTTGTTAGGATCAACAAACCCTTCTAGTTGTTCAATGTATACATCTTCTTCTATTATTCCATTTAGGAATGCAGATTTGACATCCACTTGGTATAATTTGAATCCTTTGTAAGAAGCATAATCAAGTAGAACTCTGACTCCTCCTATTCTTGCAATGGGTGCCAAATTTTCTCCATAGTCAATACCTTCTTCTTATGCATACCCTTTGCATACTAATCTTGCATTGTTCCTTATGACTTCCCCATTCTCATTCAGCTTGTTTCTGAATATCCATTTGGTACCAATGACATTCTTGTCATTCAGTCTAGCTAATAATGTCCATGTTTCATTCTTCTCAATCTTCTCTATCTCTTTAATCCTAGCATTGACCCATTCCTCATTTTCAAGTGCAGGATTGATAGATTTAGGCTCAAAATCACAAATCAAACATCTAGTGTTCACTGACTTACTTCTTGTTCTCATTCCATCCTTTTTGTCTCCTATGATGTGGTTCTATGGAAGGTGTCTTCTGAAATAATTGGAAAGTACCAGTTCAAATATTTGTTCATCATTATGTTCATCATCCTGACCTTCATTCCAATCTTCATCACTCGGTACATCATTGTGAGCAATTTCCTAGTTTTTGGTAGTCACAGTCTGATGCTCGGGTGCATTGTTTTGTCACTCGAGAGCATAAAAATATTGCTCAAGCAGAGTGTCAGGTTCTTCACTATAGACAAACCTATTGTAGTCTTCTGGTTCCTTTCTTCTTTTCTCATCATTTTTTCTCAGCAAATTCATCCACTTCAAAATTTGCACTTTCAATGATTTTGTTAGAGGATTTGTTAAGACATTTATAAGCCTTTCTTTTGGTAAAATAACCTAGAAATATTCCTTCTTCACCTTTGGAGTCAAGATTTCTATTTCTATCATCTTTTAAAATATAACATTGACTTCCAAAATTATGAAATAACTTACATTGGGTGTGTATCTGTACCATAGCTCATAAGGTGTCTGTTGATAGGACTTTGTGACCGGGTCTGCCAACTGAGGTAAGTTGTCACTAGGTACTGGGGTACTGGCCAACTTTTCCTATAAAGGTTGTCTAGGGAAATGAGATTCCCTGGGCCTCCAAGCATGTGAGAGTTGGGTCTTGATAGTGTGGGGCTTAGTTGGGAAATGTGACAACTTACCTCTGTTGGCAGACCTAGTTACAAAGTCCCGTCAATAGAAACTGGTGCTAGAAGGAGTGCATGAACTCATCCCCCTCTGAGGATTTAGATTTTACACCACCCAAGGGTTCCCCAAGCCATAGTTTTAGGATTCAAGCCTTCAGTGGGATTGGATCATTTTCACCAGCAAGATTCAAAAGAGTCCTTAGATCAACTCCCAATCCCAGATGGTTTGTTGAACTCGAGCCTCCCACTCGAAAGAAGCAGACCATGAAAGCCAAGTTATCCACCATTGTCTAGGGATCTAGGACATCCCAGAATACCTAAGTCCCCTAGATGATCCCGAGAATTAGCACTCAACATAGTCAAAATCCAACTCCCCCAATGGTTGTGTATTTTGGAAATACTGGGTCCCTAATGGGAACATTTCCCGATGCAGCCAATGATTTACCTTCGCACCCAGAAAAGATTTGTCCCCAATATGAGAACTTAGGCTCACAAACCATAGAAGAGCATCTATAGGCATACAAAGATTCTATGAACTAACACCGGATCCAACATCAAGATGTTGTGACCTAGATGTTCCCTCTATCCCTGGGATAGAATGAACTAAACTGGTACCTTAACCTTCCTGCTAACTCCATCAACAGTTGGCAGGACATGGAGGATGCCTTCCTAGCTACCTTCCACATACACATGGACCCAGTGTGGTCCCACAAATAGTTCATTTCTATCAGGAAGGAACCAAATGAACCCCTTGCAACATTTAACCACTGGTTCCAACACGCCTTAAAGTGGTGCACGGGTCCCTTCATCCCATCCACAGATGTAACCATCTAGACCTATCTCAATGTGATGGACCCCTTCATTTCCACTCTACTCTGGAGAACCACCACCCCAGGTGACTGAGATATGTTGGTGAAGGTTTACAACCTATCCTTGGAGTTGTCCTATGGTCTTAACAAATCCCCGGGTAGGATTGAGCAGAGCATGCCATTTAACATGATACCTGACGAAAATTCTTACACTAGGGGATATAACCCCAATCAGGAAATGGGTGCCCCTGCGATGGCCATTAATCCCTCACCATCGCTGATAGACTAGCAGGCCTAGTATGTATATCCATCTTAGACCTAGACAACATCAGGTCTAGAATCTTTTCCCTAGAACCAGCCGCATCAAATGCAACAAACATAGAAACAACCACCCAGAGTGCATTTCTTCTAGTCATCAATGGCTGGGGGATTTCTGCCCTCAACTCTAGCGAATGCTACTACTTTCCCAGGGAACCAACAACAACAAAAATCACACTATGATGCGAACACCCAGTTGACCACCGAGGTTGAATCCCTCCAGTGAATGTTGTCCACACTGACTGTGGACATGGGTCAACTGAAGGTGGGGTCCTATACACCCCATAATTCCAATTCCCAAAGAGGTAATGTTTTCTCTGGCCAATGAAACAATAATGTCAGAGGAAGAAACTACAATAATGGGCCTCGGCCTAATCAATAGCAATGGAATAACAATGCCAATGCTGGAGGTCTACCTCCAAACCAAAACACCAATCAGGGTGGTGCTGGACTGTTCCATTTCATGCCAGTCATAGACTTCTAGCCCATGACCAACTAGTGTAGATTGCATGACACAGGCTCTCATAATGAGGTAAACTATGTCATGCTAGACAGATTCATCATGATTTCACAACTAGATAGACAACAAGCTTCTGACCCTACTCCCCCAGAACCTCCTATACAACAGCCCACTCATGGTGCCTTCACCTATGAGACTATCTTCTTTGGGACTGCCATAGAAGACGAAGAGGAACCCAAACTACATGGGTTCTTTGATGAATCTATTTTGGCCTTTGAGGCCAATACCTTCACCAACCCATAGACTCCTTACAAAACTCAGAGTCAGGCTGGTAAAGGACCAGTTTACATGCCCACACCTCCCAAGGACACTCCTCCCTAGGACAACATGATCGATCAGTCTGTCCCTTCAAAAGGTTCTAGCTCTAATCAAGCTAAGGACCCAGCCGAGGGAAGCCACCAATTCTTGGGAGGAAGGTTTGATATCACGAAGGCGTTAGAACAGACCACCACCTCCATAACCTTGATGGAGGTTTTACTCAACTTTCCCGAGTAGAAGAAGTCCCTTCTGAAGCTCTTGGGAAACCAAGAAGCCATCAGTCGCTCACCCAAGACTATCTCTTTTGAGGACGCTAACATAGCTTTCTTTCAGGGAAACACTGAAGATCCTCCCTTCCTGCTAGGCTTGAACATACAAGGAAATAATATACACAAATACCTAGTAGATTCTTGGGCTTCGGGCAACATCATGCCTTTATCCATATGCCAAAATCTTGGATTTTGACCCACCCCGTCTAATGGTGCAGTGATCCAGCTGGATAAAACTGCTGTAAAAATGGTGGGTGAATTGAAGAATGTCTAGATTCAACTTATTTAGGACCCCAGGATAGCCAACACAATTGACATCCAAGTGGTGGACATCTCAGAGACCTATGGGATGTTACTAAGTTAGAATTGGTCCAAGTCCCTGAATGGATACTTCTTGACCGACTTCTCCCACTTATGGCTCCCTTGGGAAGGAGAATCTAACAAGATTTGGGTTGAAAGTGAGCCCCAAATGAGATAGGCCCTCACCGAAGTTGGGAGGGTGAATGAGGTCCTCTTCTCTGAGACTTCCCTAGGGGTGTACCAGCCCCTTGAGAACTTAACATTCAATTTCACCCCAGGGAAAGACCCCATAGTTTTGCAGAGAACCCAGGACTTGGAAGAAAAATTGAGGATTGAGGTTAACTCTCCGGGTACCGCATTGACTCCTACCACACTCTTGTCTAGCACTTGGTGCCAGGTGAATTACCAGAAACATTCGAAACTAGAGTGTGAACCTTGCCTTGCCACTTCTACCCAACATATCAATGCCCTCTGAAAGAAAGAACACACACCTTATTCCCTAGGACCCAGTGCTCCTATCGGTAGTACCTTTTCAGTGCCACATGTCTAGGGACCCCAATCACAAATCTCTCCAGGGACAAACCCCACCCACATACAATCAGTGCCACAGGAAACTCCTCCAAACCCTTCCAAGGATAATCCAAAACCATTTCATCTTCCCAACCCCCTATAGCAAACGATGACTTGTGGACCCTTAAGTTCGATGGGTCCCAATCCAAACAAGGCTATGGGGCCAGAGTGGAATTAATCAACCTATGGGGAAAATCCTTCCTCACATCCTATAGGCTGTAGTTCAACTACACAAACAATGTCACAGAGTATGAGGCTTTGGTTGTTAGACTCTTGTTTGAACTAAGGAAATGAATCACTTGCCTCCAAGCCCTAGGCGATTCAGAGTTGATTATTAAACAAGTCTGGAGCCAATATACCTATCATGATAAAAGGCTAGCTACAACCGCAACTAGACATGGAGACTTATTGAGGATTTTGATGCCTTGGCATTGATCTTATTCCCCGAAGATGAAACTATGTCCCAGATTCCCTTGCCATTTTTGCTAGCACACTTGAGCCCATGGCTAGCTCACGACTCCGAAGATTTTTTGCTGAGATGATCCCCACCCCATCCATTCCAGATAATGTCACCCATTTTTAGGTCTTTGAGGATAATCAGCATATCTTAGCCTTCATGGCTAATGTTGGTGTCTTTGAGGACCAGATAGTGGAAGAGAGAGATCACAATGACACTGGGCAGGGTGATGAAGATGATGGGATCATGGACCTACCAACCAACACTATTCTTAAAGGGATGGTTGCACTTGAAAAAATCTTTGACTCAGACTCTCAGGGATAGGAAAAGATATCATCCTCCTCTGAGTGAGGAAAATTTGAGAAAGTGAACATCGGCCAGCCCAGTGAAGAGAAAATGATACACATTGGCACCTCCTGCTCCCCTGAGGAGAAGGAGAAGATTCTTGTGGTTCTCAGAGAATACATTGATGTGATTGCATGGGGGTATGAGGATTTGAAAACATATGATACATCCATTATGACCCATACTATCCCACTCAAACCTGATGCTAAGCCTTTCCGACAGAAGCAATGACCTGTCAACCCATTGATCGAGCCTCTGATTTATCAAGAGGTTCAAAAACTATTGTCAACCCAGATAATATTTCCCATCTGGCACACTATGTGGGTTGCCAACCTCGTCCGTGTAAGGAATAAAAGTGGTTAGATCCACCTTTGCATGGATTTCCGAAATTTGAACAAAGCCTCCAAGAAAGATAATGACCCTCTCCCCTCACTGGATGAGGTATTACAAATCATGAACGGATCACAAATGATGTCCTTCTTAGATGGGTACTCCAGGTATAACCAGGTCATGGTTAAATATGAAGATAGAGACAATATGGTATTTACCACCAAGTGGGGAATGTTTTCCTACCGGAGAATGCCCTTTGGCTTGATTAATGTAGGGGCCATATTTTAGAAGGCTATGGACATTGCATTTGAGGGCCTTGTGAACCGGTGTATAATCATCTACATGGATGATTTGACCATATTTTTTTGGAATAGGTGTGATCATTCCACCCACCTCGCCCAGATTTGCGAGAGATGTCACCCGTATAGAATATCCCTCAACCCTAAGAAATGCATATTCAGGGTCACTGAAGGGAAATTTCTTGGGCATATTATCTTTGAGAAGGGTATATCCATTGACCCTAAGAGAGTTGAAGTGCTTCTAAACCTACAAATGCCTGGTAGCAAGAAGGAAATGAGGTCTTTCTTTGGAAAGATCAACTCTGTCTGACGGTTCATCACTGGATTTGCTGAGATCATAAAACCACTCAACAAAATGATGAAGAAAGATACCAAAATTGAGTGGAGTCTTGAAGAAAAGTAGGTGTTCACCTAGATTAAATTAACAATAACAAAGGCACTAGTTCTGGCTAGTCCAAACTATTCCCTCCCTTTTTATATCTATTCCTTTACTTCGCCGCATTCTGCTGTGGCATTTTTGTCCTAAAAGGCCAAAGGGGAAGAACGACCAATAGATTTTATGAGCTCCCCCTTCAACAACATCGAAGTCCGGTATTCATCCTTGGAAAAGTAGGCCTTTACTCTCATTCACGCTGTGAAGAAATTTTGACATTATATTCTCCGGAGCAAAGTGCATGCTATCATCCTGGACCAGGCGGTAAAATCTCTACTGATGCAGAGTGAGTTGGGTTAGAGATAGGGGAATGGATGGCCATCCTCTAGGAATATGATTTGGAAATGCAACCCATGAAGATAGTCTGAGGCCAGGGACTATGTAGAGCGATGGTAGAAGAGACTCCCCACATTGAATGTTAGACATATACAGTGGAGTCCATCACTCAAGATCCATAGTACATAGACTTGGTGTACTTGTTGTTGAATAATAGGTGCTGAGAGGGATTTCCTCCAAAAAAAAATTGTGCCCTATGGTTGAAAAGCACACACTTCATGATAAAAAATGCCATGATTTTTTGTAGAAACTATGAAGGAGTGTACCTCTGGTGCATTGATAAGGTTCAAGCTGCAAAAATAATCAAAGAATTTCATGAGTAGTTTGGAACCGGGCATGGCTCAACTTATGCCACTGCCCATCAGATCCTCTGGGCTAGATACTATTTTCCCTGTATCTTCAAATATGTCTATACTCACATTCGGAAGTGCCATACTTTCCAAACCATAGCACATCGTGAGTGTAATCCGGCTATGCCTTTGCAACCAGTTTTTGAAGATAGACCTTTCACCCAATGGGCATTTGAATTCATCAGGGAAATCAACCCCAACTCATCTACCAACCACCAGTACATCTTGACTACTACTGATTATTGCACCAAGTGGTCTGAAGCAATACCTTGTAAAAATAATACGATAGACATAGCTATAAAATTCCTAGAAGAAAACATCATCACAAGATTCAGAATGCCCTTCGCTATAGTATGTGACAATGGTCTAGCATTTTATTCAGCACAATTACTTGAATGGACCTATGACCAGAAGATCACTCTAAAGTTTTCCAGCAACTATTACCTCCAGGGGAATGGTGTGGCTGAATCAACCAACAAAAATTTTCTTGAAGTGATCAAACACCTATTAGAACAGAATCCCCAAGACTGGCACCAAAAACTGAGATTCATTCTTTGGGAAGATTGTATTAGAATTAAGGCCACCCTTGGGACATACCCATTCCATCTGGTTTATGGCCAGAACCCCGTGTTCCCCATTAACCTACAAATCCTAGTTTTATAGTTTATGCAAAAATTCAGCAATCGGGACAATATCGTGGAGGTTTGGCTCCTAAATTTGGTGTGAATGGAAGAACAAAGAGACATGGCCCTTGAAACTTTTGCACATCACCAAGCACTAGTGATATGATGGTTTGACCAGAGAGCCCAATATAAGGCCTTTCAAATTTTGGACTTGGTCCTCTTGTGGGATAAAGCCTGGGAAAAGAAAGGAAAGCACACCAAATTTCAACGGCTCTGGCTCGGACCATATTTGATCTCAGAAATCTATGGGGAAAATACCTATCACCTTAGTACCATGACTAGGGAAGCCATCCCATTTCTCGTCAATGGATAGTTTCTCAAACATTATTTCAAATGAGGCAGGTTTGTTCGGAGTTGTACTATGTGTATATTCCTCTTACTTGTAAATATCTTTCCTGGTGCCCTGTTTGGGGTGCCTTGTAAATAGTTGTTGGTTTCTCTCCAAGGCTGCTCCTTTTCTTTTTGTTTTTTTCTCTTGTCTTTCTTTGTTTTCTTTTCCAGGCTCCCAGTGTTTTTCTCCCCCTTTTTGTAGGCTGGCATGTTTCACGTAACATCTAGTCTCTAGGATGGTACCTTTTGCATTATGGTGAACTTGGAATCTATTGTTAGCATGGTGGAATTTGCCCGGTCTCTATAGTTATTGTGATTTTGGTAACAAGCTATGATTAATCTTCATGGGAGTCATCCCCGGAAGTCTAGAAATCAGTTAACTCAAAATCTAAAGGAACAAGTAATCGGACACACCGAGGGTAGATTGATCGCACTAATATGTTGGCCCAAGTTTGAAAAACATTCAAATTATTCCTGGAACCAGAGTTTTTCTCCCCTATTTAGAAATTTAAAGTGGATGGAAAGGTGAAAGAAGTACCGTCATTAAAACTAGCTAAGCTTAAGCTTAATGGTGAAAGAAGTACAACCCTCCCATCTAGAAAAGAATAAAATGATAAGAAAAAGAGATGGAGAAACTCTGGTATCTGGGGGAAGTGAGAAAATTTAATGAATTTTGATCGATATATTTAGTGCCTCTTCTATAATTTTCCTAGATGTCATCGGCTTGATTTTCTTTCAAAGCACATACTTCACAACTGACAAAAGACCATGGATTGAATCATGTATGAGCCATATTTTCTCAAATGCTTCACACCTCACAGATAGGATGTTCCGAGTAATGATTGGTTCTAGTTTTGCTAACTAGATATTCTATGTTTCTCAAATGCGTTAATTCATTCATCCTGGATAGTCACCATTTGTTATGCCCTGCATACCCGTCCCTACATTTTGTGTACAAACTGTTGGGTCCCCTCTTTTCTCTTTTGGCTCTTGCCTTGTTTTCTTTCATTGTTTTTTCTTTGCTTTCTTCTCTGGGTTTTCCCTCCCATGAGGTTTTTTTTCTTTTTTCTCTTCTCTTTCGTGTCTCCTAGACATGGTCCCAGAGTTTGTTGTTCTTTCTAGAGCTAGATTCCAGACTCCAAGATTCTCTGCCACGATGTCTTCTTCTCGCAAGAAGATATGGTTGTGTGAAATCCCCGGGCCTGGAGTCTAGAGGTTTTCCTATTCTGGAGTTTGTGAGGAAGAGGTAACTTGCGTTTACCTTGAGTATAAATAGAAATTATATGCCACTTTTACAGTTACCGTGATTAAAAACACATGTGCACTCAGAGCATTTCTTAGGTGACTAAATTGTGATTAAACTACGATTACTCTTTGCTTAGTGGGTTGTTTCCAGTTGATCTGAGGCACCTGTTCATGGTCATTTGAAGGTAGAACTTATTACAGGAGTGCTACTAGTGTGCTCTTCCCTACTCTTCTTCGGATCTCAGGTAGGTTCTCTAGTTTCTTTCTGTTTCCATGTTTTTCTTGTTGTTCCCTTTTGTTCTTTGGTCTTCGTTTGTTCTGCTGGTTTTCTGTTTCATGTTTTGTTTTTGGTTTGCCTCCCGTTGGTGGGTTGTCTCTGCCAGAGGGTTGTTCACCCTCTATGTAGTTGTAGATTAATGTTTATAGTGTACATTATCTTAGTTTGGTTCATGTATAGATGCGTATAGTCGTATAAATTTGTAAAAGCTTGTAAATGCTATATATCTTGTATATATGGGTTTCGACCCTCGGCCCTCTATCTTTTTATGTATATATATATCCTATATACCCATCTAAGCTTGCAAGTTCCTTGCGCTCTGTCATGCATTTTCACTCATGAGACCGAGCTCGTTGAGATAGAGTCACCATAGTTTAAACTCGACACCTCGCTGGTCTGAGCCATGGTAGCTTTCTCTCTCCTCCGTCTCATCACCTTAATGGTAGGATTAATTTCCCATGAGTGGGCATTCAAACTGTGTCCCATCTGGCATTTATTTTACCCCGTGTCATCCCACTTGTCACCATTAATGCCTTTACGTCACCTGTCATCTGACTACGTGCCAACCCACATCAGCCGAATATGGTTTCTTACCGGTCACATCGGCATGGCAACGACTAAATTATCTGGGCTCTGGGTCTGAAGCAATTCCTTGTCCTGTGTTTCCCCTTGTGATTTGGTTTGATTTCCCCCAAAATCCTATTCACATTTATTACAAGTATTCTGGGACTTTTTGATGTATGCTAACACTTGTTGAACAGGTGCAAGGTGGTGTTGATTTCCCCAGAGTTCTAATATTTTATATATATCACATCCTAATGGTTCTCCAGTCTTGCAGGTTGCAGACAAGTTGATTGAAGATGTCTGAAGTGATCACCCCTCCTACCAGCATGGAGTTGCCTACCACTTCCACCCGAGCGGCCACTAAAACCAAGGCCGAGAGGTTTTTAGCAAAGCTTCCCTTTGCCTCCAAATATCCCAAGGACGGTTCCCTTGTGGGATCAAAGATAGAGTCCAGAGTTCAGGATATAATGGACACAGGGCCCAAACCTTGGGCGGAAATGCAAGGCTTGATTCAAGCCATTTACAAATTGAAGGCCACCGGAGACAATCTGGCAACTCAGATCGCCGCCTTTGGTATCATCAAAGCAGAAAAATTTCCTTATTCAGTGCAATCACCAGAGTTAATAATCCAATAGGCAACATTGTACAATGCACCAACTCAGACTGTCCTACTTCTGGATCCTCGGCCATTACAGTATCCAGCAACAATCATCACCTTGGATGCAACAACTTTTGCCCCGGGGCTGGGGATCCCTCAGTTTAATGGATCCATTGTTCAGAATTGACTCCAAACATTGCAGGAGTTTTAGGGCACTGAACTTATTTCCCGGCAACATATCAATAGCCACTAGCTAAAAATCCCAAAGAGGGATTACAAAAGGATGAAGTTGGGAATTCCCCATGGGGAGTTCAAAGAGCCCATCCAAGCGGGCATTGTATTTTTATCTAGGATCTTCAGATTGCCCCATGCCTGGGATTTCTCAACATGGATGTACTACTTTCTTTACTGCATCACCACTCGTAGTTAGAATTTCAACTAGGTGGTCTTCATATCCAACAACATAGACAAACAACTGAAGGGGGTTGTGCAGAACTCCAAGTTTTACATGACATCATATGTTCTATGGGCACTAGCACAACAAAGAATAGATTTTCCAGGTTTGGGAACTGTTGGGGAGCTTGGAAATGGGCTGGGCCAAATGACACCATGGGACCATTATCCCCAAGTGTAATGGGAACTCAATTTATCAAATTTCTGTCGGGTAAATGATGCTATCATTTACCACAACATTCTAACACTTACTCAGGATTTCAGGTACCGACTATCACAAGTGGAGATGACTCTAGTCAACACCTATGGCTGCTATTTTATTCAATTCCAACACCACACCTACATTCGGGTGACCATCTTCAACGGGAAGCCCCATCTTCTTCCTTGGTATTGCGGGGATAGAATTATTCTATTAGAGTTCTATCGGAAGATGATGGATCTGCACACCTTCTTTACATTGAAGAAGGTCATCAACATCCCATTCCCATTCTCATGCGGGAATTATACATGCAGCCTCGTTGTAGCTAGGGAGGAGGACAGTGAATTGAAGAACCTGGGGCTGGTGGAATTCCACCACACCTAGAAGAACTACAATCCTCTTGAAAATATTGCAACAACACTTCCCCGGGCATCCCCACCCCACGAAGTAGACATTGAATATTTTTGGGTGGACTGCCAAGAAAGTTTCGATCTCTAGGCCTGATAGCATTTGTGAATGAGCAAAGGGCTCATGAAATCACTTGACCTTCAAAATTTTCAGAAGGGCTTTTCAAATGATAGGCCGCTAGAGGATCCAGCATATAAAGAACAAGGGCTGGACAAGCTAGATCTTCCTCTGGTGGATTGGGCCAACTCTGAGGACCTAACAATTAAAGGGGTATATCACCCCATTTTGGAAGAAAGTCACCAGTATTTTGTCTGGGCATGTCCTAAGAGCACCCAAAAGAAGCCAATGATCAAATGGGCCACTCCCTCTTTAGCCGGCGCCAGACCTTCTTCATCTTCCATGGCTGCTGAACCAAGCACAAACAAATGAAAAGAGAAAGAGGGTGTCCTGGTTCCCGAAGTGCCTCCCTAGGTCCCCACCCTTTTGATGGGTCAACTACATCAACAATTGGAGTCGGTAAAGTTGGCTAGCCAGCAAATAAGTATGTATGTATCCTCCGGCCTCCTTGTAGCTCCAATGGCATCTGCTCGCCCGGTGAGATCCCCGTTGTTGGCGGCAATGATGAGTAGATAGACTTTCACTGAGGTAGAGTCTACTAGTATTCTGGACACAGGGGATCCACTGATGAGAAAGAAGAAGAAGAAGGTGACCCCTACACAAAGCATAGTTGCCAATCCTGATATGCCAGATATGCCCTCGATAGATGTCAGTTAGGACTCTCCCAAACTAGAAGATATTTTAGACTCCTCACCCCCGCATGATGACTTTGATGAAACTTTCTTGGCCGAGGAGCTCATGGAAATCCAAAAAGGTATAGGTCATGCAGTGGAAGAAATTGCTGCTTAGGATAGAGAAGAGGCTCCCATAGAAAAGGAAATCCAAGGAAAAGAAGATACATCAGAACAAGCAGCCTGAGAAGAGGCACAAATGGGGCCTGAGCAAGAGAAGATACTGGTCTAGGAGATCGAAGACACACCAAGGCAACACATAGATGAGAAACCGATGTTCGGGGAACCCAGACCCACGGGGTCAACCGTATCCTCGATCATCACGCTCCAAACACCTTTGGTTACTCTGGGTGATCAAGTGTCCCAGAGCACATCTGGTGAGATAGTAATGGTGGTTTCCTTGTTAAATTTTGGCTAGAGACCTCACCCATCTCTAGAGGATGTTACGGTGGAGGAGAATGATCCAACAGGTGAGGCTGATAAGGCCCAAGAGCAGCAACAAATTGATCAAGAAGTCCCAAACAATAAAAATATAGAATCAGCTGATGCCGGGGGGGATGAGGAGGTCCCTAAAAATATAGATGATATTGAGACCGGAGAAAGAGTTTTAGATAGTACGACAGAAGATGACAGTATGGTGAAAAATGTTGAAGGTTTCAGAGAATAGGAAAAAGAAAAAGAACAAGAACAAGAGGAACCAGAACAAGAGTGGGAGAAAGAGCCCAAAGACAATGCATATTCCAAGAATGTACCACTTGATTCCAAAAGGAATCCCAATGAACAGGTCCTAACAAAAAAGCTTCCCCAGCCACCCCAATGGCTGGTCGAATCAAAGAAAAGAAAGACCCCGGTAGTGACATCAGGCACTGCACTCTCATTGGCCGAGATGATGGTCAGAAATGCAGAGGCTAAAAATATCAAGAAAGCATGGACTGTCCATACTTTCTAGACTGGTCTGATAGGTAGCACAGTTGTGACCATTGCAATACCCTCACCAGATGCAGAGGTAGTAGCCATAAGGCCCCAAGATTACAACATAACAAAAGTAGCACTAGGGAGGAGAGACAAACAGGGTGAAATGGATTTACTAAAAGAAGCCACCAAGGCAATAGAGGCTAGATACATGAAGCAAGGCTAGAAGCTGAAGGAGGAAAGAGAGACAAATACTAATCTCCTCTCACTTCTGGCAGAACTTACATAGCCTTTGTCTGAGGTCCACCCTGGAACCCCTTCCACCGGATTGCCGCTTGTGAAGGGCAATGTGGATTCTCTACGAATCATGAAGAAGAAAGCACAAGCTATAGATGGGTGGGCCACTGAGCAAGTAGCTGCCATGAGACAATTTCTAGTGGCATCCCTCCCAGACCTTTATTGGATTGACACTCTTCCTAGCCAGGCAAAGGGCTCCGCTCTCATATGGGAGCAAGATTTAGCGAAGTATGAAAAATTGAAGGCCAGGCTAGAAGAAATCTGCACTATAGGAGAAGAAGTCACCATAGAGGCGGGGATTTTTGGAGACAAATCATATGATTCCCTCCAAGCCTAGTACTCCAGACTTGTCCTCAAGATTGTGGTATGCAAGGAACTTGTTAAGGCCTTGAAAGAGAAAGTGACCATGACCCAATACCCCTTGGGCTTGTTTCAAGCATTCATGGTGGGAGTATTGCAAGTTGATTCCTTCACCACTAGAACATGTACCCTGGAGGACTACGTCCTCAGTAATTTTGATGAGTGGATGGAGTCCCTATATCCACCGACCAGAGATTTTGACCAGGGTGGGTTATCCAGATTGTCTAAGACAATGATCTGATCACATGATGCCATCAAGATGGTGGATGAATTCCAGAACAGGGCCAGGGATGTTGAGGAAGCATTGGAGGTTGTTCGTAGTCATTAGGAAAACATCAAAAGTGTAGAGGAAGAAAGCATAGGCCAAGTGTTGGAGGCCTGGGAAATATCATAAGGAACAATAAAGTTCTCCAGAGTCTGGAGAATCTCATCAGGAGATGTATTTTTGTATTCATTCATTCTTTCAGAATGCAAGTTCCCAGATCCTAGAATTCTAGATCCCACATTTTTGTATTCTTTAAGTGACCTATGTCTCGGTTCCCAAGGCCGACTGGTCACTTCCAAGGGAGTTAATAAAGGTTTTCAGAAGGTAGGTAACTGCAACAAGGCACGTTGGCTCGATAATAGGGTTTTGACAGATGGTCTTCCCAAGGTGGCGCTTCAATGTTACACCTAGTGTATCGTAGACAGGGTGTCACTTTCCCATTTATGAGGCAATTAGCCTCGATCCGTGGGGGATCAAATTTATTCTCCTCTCCTATTGGCTCTCTTTTCAAGGATAATTCTTCCACTCTACTTTTCTTGTCTTATTCCTCTGACATGTTAGACCTTTTCCATCTCGATGTCTTTTGTAGCATGGTGCAGGTAGTACTGGCCACTGAAAAATAGTATTATATTGGAAAGTGTAAAATAAGTTAGGTTAAGTTTTAGGTCAAAACTTGTGTATAAATAATAAGTCTGACTTCATTTCAAGGGTCGGTGAAATTGATGATTTTGTAGTCCATAGCTAATAACAATTTGGTTGTTCTCAGTTCTTAGTTGCAGAGCTCAATGCTCCATAGTTTCTAAGATTTCAGTAGTTAGATGCTCCCTTGGAGCCACCACTGTAATACGCACCAGTGCTTGCTAGAAGATATGTTAATGAAGAAGGAAGAGTTCTATCAATGCAGTTGTTAGCGTTCTGATCTCTGGGTTAACAGTATTTTATGCTTTGTGTTCTTTATGTCCTTTTCTCTAATACTTCAAGTAGATTAACGACCTCCTTTTCCTTCGCTATTGATTAAATATGAGCTGATGGTTATGTATTTCTTTAGTATTTAGTGTAGTGTGTTAGAGCATTGTCGATATTTTGAATGTTTAGCATAACTATAGGTAGATGAAATCTTTCTAACTCTGCAGTATCTTTTGAAGTTTATTTGTTAAGTGAATGCACACTTGGAGGAAACCCCACTTACTTGAATCCCCAGAGAAGACAAGTTAAGATAACCAACTATCCCCTCATACAAAACAGTCACATTTCCCAACTGAGCCCCGCACTGTCGAGATCCAACTCTCATGTGCTTGGAGGCCTGGGGAATCTCATTTCCCTGGACAACCTTTACAGGCAAAGTTGGCTAGTACCCCAGTACCCGGTGACAACCTACCTCTGTTGGCGGACCCGGTCACAAAGTCTCATCAACAGTGTCTTATTGGTGTCTTTCTTCAATTGAACTCGGTTTAATGTGTAGACAATAGTACTGAAAACTTCTCTCCAGAATGTTTGTGTGATGTCTTTCTCAATCATCAGTGTTCTGGCACAATCAACAATGGATATGTTCCTTCTTTTAGCAAATCCATTTTGTTGTGGTGTTCTCGGTGCAGAAATCTATCTTTTTATTCCATGCTCATTACAAAAGTTAGTGAATTCATCAGAAATAAATTCTCCTCATCTATCTGATCTTAATCATTTCAATTCCTTTCCACTTTGTTTTTCAACTATAGAGTTATAACATTTAAACATCTTAAATGGTTCTAATTTATCTTTTAAGAACATAATAGTCATCATTCTAGAATAATCATCAACAAAGAGAATGAAGTATCTATCACCATAGTATCTCTTTATTCTCATTGGTCCACATAGACTAGTATGGACTAATTCTAGAATATCATTAGATGTGTAGGTTTTTCTCTTGAAACTAGACATTTTCATTTTACCTTTTTGACAATTCTTCAACATGACATGGTCGGGTTTTGACATGCTCGGTAAGCCTCTTAATTTTATTTTATTTCTTATCCTAACCATGTTGTCAAAATTCACATGACATAACCTTTTATGCCACAACCATATGTCTTAATTTCTAGCCATTAAACAAGTGGTATTAATATCATCCAGATAGAATAGGTTACCTTTTGTCTATTCACTAGTTCCAATCAACCTTCCTGATTCATTAAAGATCTTTACCTTTTTGTTCTCAAATACAACTCGGTGCCCTATTTTATTCAGCTGTGAAACACTCAATAGATTATATTTAGTTCCTTTCACCTAATATGGATTTTCACATCTGATCAAATTATTCAACATTATTGTTCCTTTACCTTCAACCAGACAAGGTGATTCATTACCCATTCTTACTAATCCACCATTATAATATTCAAAACTTTCAAATTTTTCCTTATCTCCAGTCATGTGGTGAGTACAAACACTATCAATAATCTAGACATCATTCTTACTAACTTTAGATATGAGTTCATTTTCAACATACCTTTCCTCTTTGTTAGAATCATCCTTCATAGCAACAAATACCACCTCAATATCTTCAGCAAATTCAAGATCAGTATTCTCATTTTTGTTCTCTGCTAGGTAACAAGACTTCTTTCCTTTGTCCTTGTAGTCTTGGTTGTCTCTTCTATAAGATTTTCATTTGCTTCGGTAATCTCTGTCATTACCTCTGTCAAACTTCTTTTCATATGATCTATCATTGTTTCAGTCTTCTTTTCTTTGGTTAGGACATCTAGCAGCAAAGTGTCCAATCTCTTTACAATTAAAACATACCAAGGGTAATTTACCTTTGTATCTGCCTTTGCCTCTCTACAATATTCTAGCCATTAGTGCTTCAATCTCATCAATTTCTTGGTCATCACTATCACTTTCACTATCATTTCTTATAGTGTGTTTATGACTTGATTTACTTATTTTCAAAGAAGATTTGAATGCAGACTCAATAGTTGGTAAGACAATGTTGTCAAAGTTATTCATCTCAAATGAAATAAGTCAACCAATCAAACTATCTAGAGTAACATTGTTATCTATTGCTGCTCTCATTTGTTGTATAGCAGATACTCTAATAACATAAACAGGCAGTAAGGTTCTGGGAATTTTACTTACCATTGTTTCTTCTTCAAGTACACCTCCTACTCATCGGATAGAATTTACAACTTCTTTGATTTTGTAGTTGTAGTGAGTGATGTTTTCTCCTTTTTTCATTCTTAGGTCATCAAATTTTCCTCTTAGGCTTCCTGCCTTAGCTCTCAACACATTCTTATCTCCTCCATGTACTAGCATCAATTTTTCCCACATTTTCTTAGCAGTGGTGCATGATTTGACATCTTCAAATTCAGCATCAGAGAGTGAGGAAGCAAGTTCTATCATCATAGAATTGTGTTCATATTTTTTTATCAATTGATCAACTATCAGAGGTACAGTAGGTAAAACAAATTCAGTATCTAGGTATTGAGTGACATCATTTCCAATACCTAATAGGTGGATTCTTATCCTGCTTTTCCATGATGTAAAGTTGTCCTTGTTCACCTTAGATACATCCCTTTTTCTCATCTTGTGATCTTTAGATTGAATCTTCAATCTCTCTTCCAAGAACATAAGCTTTGATACCAATTGTTAGAATAACCAAGGGGGGAGGGGGGTGAATTAGTTGCTCAAAAATTAATCCAATAATTCAATCCAAAACTTTATACTACAAATATAAAACCTCTAGTTATCTTCAGTCCTACAAGATGTATGTCTTTATTAAATATATGTTGTTCGGTGAATATACTATTTATCCTTTCCTTAAGATTTACCGAGTAACAGTCTATCTTTTCTTAACCTTTACTGAAATATAGTAAATAACTTAGTGTTTACCGATCAATCTTCTTTTAGTAATGTGTAAAGTAAAACATCAAAGAAATGAACCATATACGCATTTGACACATTGATTTTTAATGTGAAAACCCTGTTAGGGGAAAAACCACTTGGGACCGGTAACCCAAAATTTTCACTCTTTTGAAGTGAGCTCAGTGAAGAGCCAACCCTCTTTTGATCAATGTTCTCTTTAATTCCTTTTGCTCCACTTCTTTCTGCTCGATGAATGTTGTAGCTTCTCTATTGCCCAGTGTCCGCAAAATTATTAGCTCTGTTCTTCAGCTTGTATAATTAGATCTGTATGAAGACTTTTATCTTCACCAGAATTTTCTTCAATATTCCTCTCTTAATAATGAATTACTTGTCTATTTATATAGACACGGTTTCACCATTTTTTATCCTTCTTGTTTTCTTCGTTGATCACTTCTTGATCCGTAAAGCTCGCCATGCTTCATTTAGTTTTAATCTATAAATCTCTCCTTGTTTTTTGGAATAAAACGTGCTTTAAATCTCCTTCTTCTCTTTAGCTTTCAACTGATCGATGAGAACAAAGTAAATAGTCAATTAACTCTATAATTAGCTCCTTCCAGCTAAGTTGTTTTGTCGTATCCTAACTTCAGTTCTTGTTAGTCAACACTTTAGTTGTGCTCGGTGACTACTACAGACAGCTTGGGCATTAACTTGAGTTTTGTTCGGTGACAACTGTAGTCATCTCGGTAATGCTTGCTCGGGTATCACTTGCTCGGGTAACACTGTCAGTCGGGTAACACTGTGAACTTCTATGCTCGGGGTTCACTGTCCCTCGGGGTTTACTATTACTTGGTGTACATGATTACGGATGACAAAAACCTTGTCTCTTTAGATCTTTAAGTGTTGTGACAATATGTGTATGAGCAATAATACCATATCAAGTTGAGATAAATGACAAGACAATATATTAACTGATTTAATGCCTTGCAAATACGTTTTACATCTCGGTGATCATCAACTTTGTTATCTTCAAACATTCAATCAGTTATAGTTCATCAGATGGAGTTATAATAGCCCATGAAATATTTCACTCAATATACAAGACAAACTTGAAAGGAATGTTTCTATAATTATACATTGGCAAGGCCTACAACAAAGTCAAACAAAATTTTCTAATTCAAATAATGGAAAAATTTGACTTTGGGCAGAAATGGCTTAAATTGGTGTATGGTTGTATATTCACACCTCAATACTCAATGGTCATAAAGAAAGTACCATATGAATTATTTGAAGGAAAAAAGAGGCTAAGGAAACTAGACCCATTATTTCCATTCCTATTTGTCATAATAGTAGAAGCCCTAGGAAGAGTAATTAAAAAGGTGATAGAATAAAATGAAGTAGAAGAAATTAAAGTTATCCAAGAACTCCCACCATTTTTCCATCAAATATTTGTAGATGATACACTATTGTATGGAGAAACAACTATAATAGAAGCCAAAAAAAACTTAAAGAAATATTGAACAAATATGTAGATATTTCAGGACATATTGTAATTCCAACAAAATCAAGCATATTTTTCTTTAACACCCCCAAGAAGAATTAGGAGATTAATTAAGATAGAAATGGGTTTTAATGAAGCGATACTCCCAAAAAAAATACTTGGGTGTTCCACTCTTTTATGGAAGAAATAAAAAATAACTATTAATAGCCACGATAGAGAAAGGAAATAAAAAAACAAAAATATGGAAGGGAAACTGGCTATCATTATTAGATAAGTTAACAATGAAGAAGGCAATAATAGAAAACCATGCCCATATACATGCTATCATGCATTGAAATCCCAAAAGAGTAAAAAAAAAAAAATATCAATACAAAGGCAATCCATTTTGCAAGGATCAAATGAACAAAAGAGAATTCTCTTACTACCACGATATACAATAATACAGGACAAAGCACAAGGAGGAGCTAATATCAAAAATCTTGAACTACAAAATTTAGCATTAGGAGAAAAAATATCATGGTGCATCTTCAAAAATCCAAACTCTTTATGGAGAAATATCGTACATTATAAATACCTTGATACACTGGAACCAGAAAGAATTTTTGCCATTGCCAACCTATCTAAAGGATCGTCAATATATAATTTTATTATCAAAAGTAGAACTATAATAACCAATCATCTATGTTGAAATTTGGAAATGGACAACATGCCTTATTCTAGATAGACACGTGGAACGAGAATCCACCTTTGGAATAAATAGCTGAACTTGCAAACATTAGAACTCAAATAGAAGATATATAAGGGAAATATGTCAACAATTACTTAACTATCGCATATAGAAATGAAATCCCCTATTTCGAGTGGAAGAATATAAGCCCGTTGGACATTAAAATACAAATAATACTCACACAAGAACTTGAAAAGAGATCTATAGTATACTCTAATAAGGAGGACATACTCATTAGGTGCACTACAAAATCAGGAAAATACACAACCAACTATGATATGAAGTAGCAAAATAAGATAATTTAAATAAGGAGTGACCAGTAAAGTCATATTGGGGAACATATTTTCTACCCAAAGCAGGTGCATTTGAATTGACAACACTACACAAAAATACTAAAAGATAGACACTAAAAAATTGGCATATTGGGGCCATATAGATATCCACTATGTAAAAAAGATGAAGAAACCATAAATCATCTTCTAATAAACTGTAAGTTTGTATAACAATGTTGGATGTATTTTTGTAGCAAGCTTAACATTAAAGCACCTTTACAAAACAATTTGATGAAAATATTCTAAGAATGGACACAACAACAAAATGCGCACTATGAAATAGGTTATGACAAGAAACCTCGACATGAGTAACATGGCAGGTATGGAAAGAACACAACCGAAGAACCTTCAAACAAAAAGAATTTACTCCAAAAAGAATAATACATAAATTTAAAATAGAAATAAGTGATTATATAAATATAAAAGCTACAAACAAAAATTCAAAAAATACACACACTTAGTAAATTTCCAAACAATGGTCAGATCTAATCACCCCTAAAACTAACTTCATTAAGGAAAAATCAATCTGAGCTAACACAAAATGGGAAAACCCAGATATAGGTAGATATAAGAGAGTAGGATTTGTAATCATAGACAAGTCTAGAAATATCAAATGGGTAGGGACAAAAATTCAAAAAATACACACACTTAGTAAATTTCCAAACAATGGTCAGATCTAATCACCCCTAAAACTAACTTCATTAAGGAAAAATCAATCCGAACAAACACAAAATGGGAAAACCCAGATATAGGTAGATATAAGAAAGTAGAATTTGTAATCATAGACAAGTCTAGAAATATCAAATGGGTAGGGTCAATCAAACTTCCAATTGATACAAATAATGAGGTAGAGTATTTAGCCTTACTCATAGGGTTACAAAACAACTTAGAGAACTCTATACACAACCTTGACATAGAAGGAGACTCTCAAATAGTAATAAATGCTATCTCCAAACAATACAATCAAATATGGAAATCATATGCCCATATTGACAAAATCATAATTCTGTGAAGAAAAATCCAAAAGTTAACCCTGAGAAACATTTATCGAGAAGAAATGGATTTGCGGATACCCTGGAAATAAAGAAATTGATCAAAATAAAAATTCAATCATATCAAAAAAAGAATCACATTGGCCAAAAGTGAACTTCACGAAAAATGTAAAGAAAAGTCAACTCCTCTCTAAAAATTAATATACTTCAAACTAATGCTGATAATAGAATATAAAAGGGACAGTTAACCAGATACCAGAAAAAATTTAATATCATAGCACCCAAGTACTAGATCCAATATATTCAAGGCACCATACTAAATCCAAATGAAAAACTGATAATAGTACAAATATCATGGGCATCAAATAAGAATTATAGATATCCTGAATATTACTAAATCCTATAAGGATTAGATTCTCATATCACGCGCAAGTTTTCATAGCCTTACTAAGTGTAAAGATACAAAACCTATGGTTAAATCTATGCTAGTAAAAAAGATATAGAAATGCTAATTCAAAGGGTGATTCATAGAATTTGACAGGACATTTCTATCTTCAAACTAAAAGGCACAAAGAACATCATGTTAAAACAACCACAAAAACCCAAACTCAATTAACACGAGATTCTATCCTATCCAGGATAATCATAAAAGATCTGTAGACTAGGCAGACATTCACAAAATGAAGAGGATGAAACCCAACATGTTTAGACAATGTTGTATAAACTATTAGAACTTTACAAGATAAACATAAGTAGACCCATTACTACCAATAGTTTAACCAAAACGATAAACAAAATAGGAAGGGCTTTTATTCAATCATTATTTTGTTAATGCTAACATATAAATGACGAGCATTCCAAGTGTTGTGTGCAGGTGTTTGGATGAAGAGGGAGAGGAATTATTTAGAAGTCTCTTCTCATATTCACATGATCAATAGTCAAAGGAGGCAATGGTAAAGGTCATTGGCAGCAAGGTTTGGGCACAATAAGAGGGACACATCCATGATATATGCAAATTGACACTCCCTTTGTCCAAATTCTAGGCACATATGCAAAGGGACAAGGAGTGACAAGGATGAATCCCTTTGTCCAAATTGCAGGCACATATGTCAAGGGACAAAGAGTGACAAGGATGATAATTGTAGAAGAGAATTATGTGAGTGTCATCACAAATATCCCAAAAATACAAGTCGAGCCACACATTAGAGAATTGTAAAGCTATACATGAAAGGTTTTATTAACTTACTATCTGAGAATGAAGGGCTCTTCACTATTAAACAATTTGAGAGGATTTTTGAGCTGAGTGAAAGACTTATATTCCTCTTTCACCATCTCTAAAACCTCCATATAGTCGTTGTTTCTTTTCTTTTCCTATAATAACATTTCACCACATGTGAGGAGAGAAGAAATGACAGGAAATGGAGAGAGAAAAATTTATCGTCCTTACAAGCTTTGGACGGAAAAAGGGAAAGCTTCTATGGAAAAAATAATGTTGCCTCTTCTTCTTCTTCCGCCAAGGAGAAGCTTCACATATGCCTGATTTGTTATAGAGTTTTTACGATTGGGAGAGCCCTGAGCGGGCACAAGAGGGCTCACATAAGACATATTTCTAGTCATGCACCATCACCATCTAAAGAGGTTTTTCTAATTGCCTTACCCTTCTTCTAGGATCTTTCTGTTTCAATTGATTATTCTTTTGAACTAGAGAATTCTTCAATTTTATTTGTGGATTCTCAAGTTATATTTCAATTGATTATTCATTTGAACTAGAGAATTCTTTAATTATAGTTGTGGATTCTCAAGTTATGTCCATGTATATTCCTCTGTATCTATGCTCATTATTTTCTTTTCAACAATGCCCTTTATAATATTTCTTGAGGTAAAATCTTTGATATCTGTAAGTATTCTTGGAGCGACTTTGAATGTGTTTCTTATTCATGGGTTTGCACTATGCACCAAATTTAAGGCCTGATGTTTGTACCTTGTACCACATAGCCATTTTTATTTGATTTATGTTTTTGTTGCATTTGTCTTTATTGTGTGTCTTTGCATGCATGCAATGATATGATAAATCATTAATTGGTCTTAACGCTGCTTAATTGTTAATGGGTGTGAATATATAGGACATGTTAAAAAGAGTCTGTATAATGCTTCAATTTAATTCCCATAAGCCAATCGTGCTTGATACATTGGTTACCAAGATATGAATTATGAGAAGTAGCTATCCAATATAAATGTTATCGAGTCCAGTAGTGTAAGTCATTTTCCTATTGATTCTAATAGTACATTTTATTTTTCTATTGTTTCTGGTATATAATGATAACTTGCATGAACCATGGATTTAATCAAGAAGACTTGAGATTTTCTTATTGGTCATGTTTAGCTTAGTCAACTTCAAGTTCTTAGGATTTATCTTGTTTGGACACACTTTAGAAATGATTTATTCTCTTAAAAATTAGAGAAAGTATGTAAATCTATGTTTGGAATTTGGATGATGGTTACGTTGTAAAGGTACTCAAACTTGGTTTTCAATTTCTATCAAACAAAGAAAAGGTTTATCCTAAGGCTGTGTAAACCCCCATGTTGCTTTTTTTCTTATGAGTATGCTGATTTATCATATAAACTATGTCGATGATTTAAAAGATTGTTTTGCCAAATTTACGGATATCACCATTTAATTAAACGTTGAATTTGTCTATCTATTATCTTTATTTTCTTTAACTCTTGTAACTTGTAGGGGATTCAAGAGAGCTGGTTTCTATAAATCTAATATTCTTATGGATGGGGACTCTGATCCTGCCGATGAGAGTATTATTAAAAAAAATGCACGGTTGATTAATGGATAATACTAGGATGGCATGAATTGATAATTAGATATTTAGACTGACCGTTAAAAATTAAAAATTAAAATAAATAAATTATGTTCAACTGAACTGCCGTCCTAACATTAAGAACTTGAGATAGTCTTGTTTTAAATTTAACTATGAACGACTGTATTGTGAGAATTTTCATTGTAAGTTTGGTTTATACATGCTATTGTTAGAAACACTGAGAGGGGGGGGGGGATGAATCAGTGTTTATCTATTAATTATATTTCAGC
>MU213563.1:363410-400395 GCA_018584345.1 Thuja plicata
AATCTGTCTCTACCATAAAGCATATTGTATCCCTATATTTGTCAACTATCTTCTCAGATAGTCTGAACCTGCTCTACATTTTGACCCTGAATATCTTTATATCCATATCCATTTTATCTCTTGCACTGCTTTCTATTGTGGCTTTAAGAGATATCTAAGTCATTGTAGGTTTGCCTTTGTCTAGATAAAGGTCTGCAACCTTTTTGACTATGTGGTGATACAAATAGATGATCAGTGATCCAAACCTGAATGTTTTGCTCCTGTCATGTTTGATAATTCTTATATTTTCAATCAACTGATTGCGTAAGACCTCACATAGATTGTATTGGGTGTTGTCCTTCACTATTCTGATAGCTACAAGGACTGTTGCTACAGAGACACTATTTAACCTGCTTGCTTGCTGAAACTTGTATCCAAGTATCATTGTCATGAGTTTAATGTCATCTTCCTTGATAGGGTCAACTGTCATTCCACGCCTATCACTCCTAGATAAACAAACTTGCTCAATCTATTTCTTTACATCCTTACCAGTGGGAAATATTGGTCCAGTCATTGGAAGTCTGGTTAACTGATGGATTAGTTCTATAGTGATGTGAATAGGGACATCTCCAATCCAAAAAAGATCATCATGTATCCTGCTTAACAGAATCTTTACCCATTCTGGTTCTTCAAACTCATAGGCATTCGAATACTCTAAAATAGGGTTATCTTGTAAGTGCACAAATTCATCCTTGAATGTGAAGTCCTTATTTAACATTGATGCCATATGAGAGGCTATATTATCATCTCCTAATTATTCCTTCTTACAGTATATGTACACATGGATATCTTCCATGTGAACAATGCCAAGCGGGGTTTTGGAGAAATCCCCTTCCACATCATCCAGTATGGATTTGAATGGATGCTTCTTAACTATAAACCTCTTCCTCTCTGCTACATCAAACACAACTGGGGTCACCATACTTACTTGGTGTTTGCTTATGTAGGGTTTCCATGAAATTTTGAAATGGTGCGACGGCTAGGGCTTCGCTTCAAACTGATTATCTGTTCGCTCCAATTGCAAAACTGTTGTCTTTGTGCTTTGATTTCTTAGTGCTCTAATGCTCTTCAATTTCTGTGCTCTTAAATGTAAATGTGAAAATGATCGACTGTGAATTTATTTTTATACAAACTGTCGCATTTAATGCTTGCAACCATACATAGAGATTTTCAAACTTTGATCCCGATGCAATTCAGATAACGTGTGAATGCATATAGATGTAATCTTTGCTTTTAACCATGAATCCAAAGGTGCATACTCTGAAGTGAGTACACCAACCGCACAGCGGTTCTGAGCTAGAATAGCTCCCCCTAAGACCAGGAAGGGCTTTTCAAGCAGAAGTAGAGGGTGTGTCCACTGTGGATGCATCAACTACTTTGTCAACATCTTTTTCCTTCTTAACTTCAACCCACATTTTTCTTGAATCTTCATTTGCTTTGACAAAATTGACTTCTCCTTTCTCTTCAAATAGTGACTTTTTAGGATCCTCTTGTTTCTGAGTTTTGGATCTGCAAAACCTTGTGATATGTCCAACCTTTCCACATGTGTGACAAATGATAGGAGGTCTGACATTCTTGCTCATCATGTTGTACTGCTTTGCTGTGTTTCCATTGTAGTTGCATATCTGACATGTAATGTTCTACAAATTTCTTGAGAGTTGATTTATTTGATTGCTTTGATTTATATTCCTGTGATTTTTCTATGGTTGATTTATTTGACTTGTTCTGCAATGAATAGCCCTGTGACCAAACTTATTACAGGAGTAACAATAACCATGAAAAGGTCTTACCTCTTTGCAATCTCTTGCCAAATGCCCATGTTTATTACATGCATAACAAGTTTTGTTAACTTGCTTGATTTCTCTTTTAGGTGGTTTAGATATAACCTTTGTAGTATCTTCAACTTTCTTAGATTCTGAAGATGTTTCAAGTGTTTTTTCTCTCTCTTGTGATGACTTGATTTCATCTTGTGCTGTATTGAATCCAAGACCAAAAGTGTTCCCTTTTTTCTTTGTGTATTGAGCTGGGATTGAATCAAATCAGAACTTGTGTGAATTTTATCAATCTTGTCTTTTGCTTCTGTTAATTCAGACGCCAACTTCTTCTTTGTGTTTTCCAATTCCAAGACTTTCATGTTTGCCTGCAGAAGTTCATCTTCCAATTGACTGCTTTCTTTGATCTTGTCTTCAATGGTGTTCTGGCTATTTGTAAGTTGTTCCTCCAGTTCTTCAAGTTTATCCTTTAGAGATTTATTCTCTTCATTAAGCTTTTTGACCATTTGTCCTAGATCACTTGTAGAACAATCTTTCAGATATTTTCTTAGTCTTTTAATAAGTATTTGAGAGCCATCATTTTTTAATCTTAGTTCTTCATTTTCCTTCTCAGATCTGTCAAGATCTTAAAGAGTTTCTTCAAGATTCTTTTTCAAATGTTTTGCTTTAGCTGAGTCCATGATCTCCTCAAGTGGTTAAAATTTCTTTCAGAGGGCCAGAGCTCTGATACCAATTGTTAGAAACACTGAGAGGGGGGGGTGAATCAATGTTTATCTATTAATTATATTTCAGTAAATTAAACATATATCAAATGTGCATCCAAAGAAAAATAACACAAGAACACATAACACATGATATGATTACAGAGAACCTTGATCAGAGGAAAAATCTGGTGGGGATTAGTACCCACAAAATATTGTACTAGGTATAATGAACCTATTAAATTTCCTTTGCCCTGTTAGAAGCAGTCTTTACAAATTAAGTACAATGACCTAGTTACAGATCTGACCCTGTTCGGAGTATTTTACAATAACCCTGTTAGAGGTGTATGGCTCATTGCCCAATAAGATGAAGGCTACAACCCTCTGAATGTTGATATGCACTATATCAAAAATGAACTGATGTAATGACACTGTTGTCTGATCAGTTCCATGTATGCGCGGATGCTCTTACTCCTTTAAAGAGCTATATCATGTTCTAACTTCATTATATTGTTCCTCTGTAACTTCTTCTTACATCATAATCGACACTTGTAACATATCTTTACATTACATACTTATATCTTCAAATCCGAATAGGCATGACCCAAAACAAATCACTAGTCAGCCCTAAAACAAAAATATACAATGCTTCCGAACAAGTCAGCCTAAGCGTTTTTACTACAACATTAATTACATTAATACAAACTTATAACTAAAGGTGCTTAGCCATTACATTATAAGATCATTCACGCTGATCAAAACTGTAGTCAGCTTCCATGCTCTGTTTCTTGGACTGCAGGTTTACTAATCTGTCTGTAACTTTTTTGTACTGATGTTCCATACTTTGCGTGTTTGGATCTAGCATCTATATACACCATAGATTATATACCTAAGCACGCATGCTCTGGTGTGATCTCTAACACATGCACTGATGTGCTGATCTTTGTATTTGTCTGTCTGATCTGTTTTCACACTTAGTATTTTCCTTTCATGACAGAACTTAAGTATGACTTTGTTGTCATGATTAACAACACAAAATAAGTCATGCTTCCTCAGGAAGTCAACTTGCCAACAGCTATTACCTGATTTTTGTGTCCAAAAGGAAAAGATTTGAAAATTGTTGAGCCTTGTGGATTGACGGTTTCATTCCGAATACTTAAAATGATTATTAGTTGTAAGTGACTTAAGTTCTAATATGAATTTTCTACCTTGCCATTGGTTAGAAAAGTTATCAGCTATCAGTCATTGTGTCCATAGTACTTGTAACTTTTCTATTTTTTTTCTAGCTTCATGGTTAATGTTATCGTAGTTAAGATTGCAATGGTATTCTACTGATTTCAGAGTTGTCTTCTTCAATCTTTCCTGATATGTATTATGATTAATTGATTTTTCTTAATTTTCAATGGTATTGACCAAGTGTGATTCAACATTTTTTTTTAATAGATTTTGGATTGGAAGATAAGGTATTGGTATTGACCAAGTGTGGTGGACTTTAATCTGTGGATAGACTCTAGATTGGAAGATAAAGAACTGGGAAGAAATGTAGTATATTACTTCCCTATCAATCAATTTAGACTTTTAGAATATTGACATTATTTCTCTATGTTTATTCTCTTGGCCAGTGGTTCATAAAAGGCATCATCAATCAATTGTTCATGCAAGCATCACATATATTATAGATAGTGATACGGAATAGAAGCATACAAATGTTAAGGAGGGAAGAAAACCTTCTATAACTTCTCTTATTGTATTCAATGATATGTGACAATAGCAAAAATATTTTGTGATACAGAACATAGTCACATCCATATATATTGACATGGATGAAAATCATGTTGGTGCTATATATAAAATTGTGAAGAGATATTTTATCTATTATGTGTGTTAATCAAATTGATGTTATGTTAGTTGTGAATTAAATCTAGATGAAGTACAGTATAGAATAGCCAAGTATGTGATAATTTATGTCACTGTAAGAATGAACTATGAAACTTTTGATCTCATTGCATTGACAAGGGAATTTTGGATGAGTTCCCAAGGCATAGGTTTAGTCTTTAGGTCTTTTCCATATAAAAAATTTTCCAAAAGTATAATGAATATTTCACATGATGAGAGGTCAATTGTGTATTTAATTTTGTAGACTTCTTGCAAGTATAGATCAATGCAAGCAATTGGGATACAAATATTTTTTTGATTAAAAAAGTAGGGAAAGGGCCCTGATCTCGTACAATTTTGGTACAACAAAACCAAAACAACATCCATACACAATAAAATATTGAGGGGACCTCTACACTAAAAACACCTAGAATACCAAAAACCCACCAAAATAGAACCAAAAAAGAGAAGACTTATCTAATATAAAAAAGCAAAGGTACGCTCACAAAACATTAACCTAACAACATGCATGATTTCATCATAAAACATTAAACTAACAACACTATGTCTCTATTAGGAGTTCTATTAATAGTATAGTAAACTATGAAAATGATAGTAGTCCAATGAGTCTTTAAACATTTAAAAAACTTCATCCTAAAGAAATAAGACAAAAAGGCTAAGAAAAAAACAAAATTAATTTGGAGTTATAGAGAGCCTAAATGAGGCTCCAGTCTTTCTCTAGCTCCAAAAGTGCCTTTGACCAAGTTCCCAGCTTTCCAACTTGCAGTAACATTGTATCCCAACTTTTTGAGTTGCTTCATGATCTTGGATTTTCTTGTAGTAGTGTCCATAACAACTTTGTTCATGATTCCGTCCATGATTTGGATAAGATAATCAAGGTCTCTATCAATAGCATAACTATTCTCAGTCATTATTCTTTCAAGCTGATCCAACCTTTCCACAATTTTAATAAGAGGATCTTCCTAAACAACTTCCTCCTCCATCTCCTAAATATCCTGATTATTATCCTCCTCCAACTCCTAAATATCCTGATTATTATCCTCCTCCTAGAAGCTCCTTGAACTATTGTTTGTTAAAGGTATTATTGTCTTGATTTATAGTGGCCATTACTTGAACATCAGTAAAGTTAGAGGAAGCATTTTCTTGACCCTCTTCGTCCCCCTCCTCAACATAAAACTTATCCTTGTTTTTCTCCTAAACATAAAATAAGTATTCATAACAGGGAACTTCCTCATCATACATTATACATTTTTCCTTTAGAGAGAGAGCCAATTTTACTTTTAGCAAGCCTAGCTGACCTTCTACTCATAGTAGAAGAGGTGGGCTATTCAATTTTCACCACTTTAGAATTTATAGCCATAATAATTTTCATCTTGTAAGATAGTTATGGTAACCCCCTTATTACAGAGGCTTTATTATGTGTTTTCTTGGAAGATCTTGAGAGTTCTAGTGGGGATTTTCATTTTATGGGGTAACCACCAACAACTTGTTAACATGAGGGGGATGTGGGTTCATCACTCTCTTCTTTTTCTTACCTAAGCTAGCTGAAGGGAGCCCTGAGTATTACCCATAGTGATACATTAGGGAGCCATGTATCCAGAGGTTGTTGGAGCTGAGACACACATCATGTCCAAGGTGCCTAGAAATTTCTTGAGGCACCATGTCTACTACAAATTTATATAGATCCATAATAAATCCTTGATGAAGAGGAGGGGAGGCTCCACTCTTGATCCTTTGTTGCAGGGAAGAGAAAAGAAAGAGGGGAATATTTATTTTCTCCCAATGCTTGACATGGTTCAATAGAGAGAAATACTAGCCATGAACTATCATAAATCTACCTTCTAAAGTGAAATAGCGCATAATATGAAGGCTTTCTAAGGTGTATGAGGGAGGGAGGTTCAACCTATCATACTCATTTTGAAATCTTTTCAATTGCTCCCCATCTTCCAAAAATATGTTCATGAAGGTTTCATAATTACTAGAGCTCTTCTTTTCCACCTTTAAGCTAGGATTTTTTAGGTCTATTGTATCTTCTCTCATTTGACGAGTGACAGTAAATTCTAGGCTTCCAATTTTGACAGTGCCACCAAACCAAAAATTGGTAAATTTGGAAGAGAGGGTGACATTATACCCTTGCATCGCTCCACAAAAAGTGAGTAAGGCCAAATGATACAAATAAATCCCAAATCTTGACATTTTTCACCAAATAATCATAGTTAACAGGCTTTGTGTGCTTCCTAGAACCCCCATAGTAGCATAAAATTTTCAAACCCACTAGGTCACTCTCCATAGACATTTGTGTACAAGGACAGTAAGATAGCCAGGAATGATTTTCACCCTAATTAATAAGGGAAAGAACTTCGAGAAAGGGCTTCTATATCATGATTATAGGTTGTAATTACTTCCCTAGAGTAAATGTCACCATGAAAGGAAAATTATAAAATTTGGTAATACACATTCCAAATGGACTATCCAAAATCTCGACCATATTATTCCTACGAGTGAAGCAACTAGAGACATACTAATTAAAAGGAAAGCATGGCTTAAAATGATTTTTTTAAGAATTTGAGTCATTTCACACTCAGGGCAATCTTCATAAATTTATTAATACTTGTACACATGATATAAATAATGTTATGACATTATGTGATGGTAAGAATTGATCGCTTAAACATCTATATCAATTACTTAAGCTATAGAAACTCCTAATGATATTATGTAGTGTAATAGAACAAGTTGTTCTCTATACTCCTAGCTTTGATTATTTTATTAAAATAAGAAAGGTACAATTTGATATATAAAATGGAACGATAAATTATTGATTAGAGATACAAAAGAATTAAATTAGTAAAGATTTTTTAATGGTAATTTAGTATTGTGTGAAGTCCTCCATTGAATATGCACTCTGATATATAATGTATACATTCCCAGCATTGCACATTTTTTTTTTTTTTAAGCCAAAGTGGGATATCCATCATATTTTATTAATATAAACTGATTCAAAGACTCCCCCATGGAAGAATCAGGAAGAAACCCTGGGATCTTAGTCATATACAATATTATAAAATATGACAATTTTTACATTTGAGTTTCTCAAAAGAAACTCATGAATCCAAGAAGGATGTATTTTGATGTTTACATATAGATTTATCTCTAAGCCTTCTAACTCTGTATCATTACAACATTAAAACATAGTTATCCCCCATAAAATATTCAAAATTATGAAGAGGATCAAAATTGGACTATGCTATTTAGAGTGGTTATCACAAAATATCAAGATTTCAAAATATAATACTAGACTTGCCTCTGTCAAGAAGTTTGTTAACCTGATAGTCACAGGAGAGGCGGTTCCAAAAAGATTATGTTTTTCGTAGGTGTTCAACTGTGAAAAAACTACACTTATTCCTCCATAGGCTCAGCAGGTCCCCAAGATTTTTCCCATCCCACTGGCAGAGCAACCACATTTTCTTCTTCCCAACCATTAGTTGTGTATTGAATCATTGGGTGAATGTTGGAAGAATGCCCGGGCGAAAGGGGCACATTCAGATCAGGGACTTATTTTATGTTGCCAGATGAATCCTTGTAGCAGCTCCAATTTTGAACCAATGGAAATGGAGACAGCAAAAGATCCAAGATCGAATGTGTAAGGCTCCGTATTTTGTCCACCAAAGGTTTCCCAATGGCTGCACCGACAATTTGTAAGTTATTGTGAAGTACTCGGAAACTCTTCTTCTCTATCGCCCATTTGAAGCTGTCATATGCCATTAGGTGTTCATGGGTAGCCATAAGATCATGGTGTGAGAATAGTCCACCCACCAGCGCATAGCTTGACCAGAGGTCATACTTCTGTAGTGCTTTCATGAGCCGTGTTCCCTGTATAAATTGGGGCTGAACGATCTTATTTGCAATGTAGACAACCTTGTCCAATGACTGGAGCATGTCCATTAGGTTTGATAGAAAAATTGACACCATCTGAGAAGGGTAGTGTTGATGGGGTTTTGCTGACCGGGTCCGCCAACAGTCATAAGTTGTCACCGGGTTCCGAGGAAATTGGCCAACTCCGCCTGCAAAGGTTGTCCGAGGGAAATAAATCCTCCGGACCTTCAAGCACCTGGGTGTCGGGTCACGACGGTGTGGGGCTAGGTTGGGAGAGGTGACTATTTTTGAGGGGGATAGCTGGTTTCTTCAACTCATCTTCTCTGGAGATTTGATCAAAGTAAGGTTTTCTGAGCGTTCTATACTTCAAATAAAATGGAAAAGGTCCTACAAGGTTAGAAGTATTTCAACTAACTATAGTCATGTTGTAATATCTGGAACGTCAATAATACTCTGGTAAACTACACTAAATATCAAAGAAACACATAACCATCAGCTAGCATTTTATCAGTAGCGGAAGTAAAGAGTTCGTTAATCTACTTTAACATACCAGAGTAAAAGACATAAAGAACATTAAAACATGAAATACCATTAACTCAGAAGCAGGAATGCCAACAATATCATTGCCAAGAATTCTTCCTTCTTCATTAATATTCAGTCCAGCAAACACTGGTGCGTGATACAATGGTGGCTCCAGGGGAGCATCTAACTATCAAGAACAGAATCATGGAGCATTGAGCTCTGCAACTAAAAAGAGAAATCGCTTTGCTATTGCTATGGACAACAAAATCATCAATTTCGCTGACCCTTGGAAATGGGCCGATTTTCCTATTTATACAACTCTCTTAACCCTAACCCTATTTACATCATTCTTTTAATAAAATACAATATCTGGGGGCCGGTACTACCTGCGCCACCCTACAAAAGACCTAGAGATGAAATAGGTCTGCCATGTCAGAAAAATAAGACAAGGATATGCAGCGGAAGAATCGGTCTTGAGAAGAGAGCCGGAGAGAAAGAAAGAAAGGAAATAGGTCCCTCAGGGACTGAGGCTACATGCCTCATAAATGGGAAATGTGGTGCCCTGTCTCCAATGTGCCAGGTGTACCTTTGAGCGGCGCCTCAAGAAGACCACCCTGTCAGAAGACCAACTGCCGAGCCGACGCCCCTTTATGTGGCTAACTACTTCTCTGACAACCTTTATTAACTACCTCTAAAAGTGACTGGTCGGCCTTGGGGACTGGGGCACGGATCACTTTAAAGAATACAAAATTTTGGATCTGGGACTCCGGGATCCAGGGACTTACGTCGCCAAAAGAATAAAGAATACTCAATGTGAGTTTTTCCCCAGCCTCCGGAGAAAACTCAAGGTTTCTTATTATCGTTGAAGGCCTGAAGGAGGTGGGAAATGCTGTCTTCATCTACATTCTTCAGGCTAGCCCTTCTGTGCCTGGCTACTTCAACTTGTTCCCCCAGGTCTGAAACATTTTCTCTGAATTCATCCGCCATCCTCGCGGTGTCATGACCCTTAAGTATCAGTTTGGTTAATCTTGCCATCTGGGCCCCATCCACCCCTTCTGGGGATTGATACTGGGATTTCATTATTTCATCAAAACTCCACAAAATTGAATCTTCGGGGGTATACGTATCCGTGCTAAGGGGATCAGCCCCGGAAACCTTTATTACATAAGACTTGTATAAATTAGAAGAATACTTTACAGTGTTTACCTTCTCTTGCAAGGACTCTACCAGTTGCTTGGTTACCTCCAATGTGAGGTCAAGTCTGGAGTGCTGAGTTCTCACAAAATCAAATGATTCCTCACCCAGAATTCTAGATTCAAAAATTATATCTTCTCCAAAGGTGAGGAGCTCTTCAAGCTCTACCTTCCACACTTGGTAATTTTCAGTGTCACTCTCCCATTGCTCAATAAGAGCTTCTGCCTGATGAATAATTTTTCAGGCTGTGTATAAGTCCAGGAGAGTGGATGCAAGGAAACACAGGGTGTTTCCTATCTGTAGGGTGACCCATTCGTCTACTGCTTGGGCCTTCTTTTTCATTACTCACAGGGAGTCTATGTCACTCTACGGTAATTCTTTTGATGTGGACGTCTCTGGAGGGGCGGCATTGATGGGTCTAGCAAGCTCAGTAAGCAACCCCATAAGGTTTGCATTTTTCTCTTTCTCAGCTTTGAGCCTCTGGGCCTCTTTCTCATATCGGGCCTCTACTGCCCATGTTGCCTCCTTAAGCAAGTCTACCTCACCTTTCTTTCCTCTTTTTCCCAGGGATACCTCTACAACATTGTAATCTACGGGGTCTGCAGTTGCTTCATCGACATCCAGGGGAGGTGTTTCCACAACGACAACCATTTCTCCGGCTGGCCCAGTTCACAAAGTCTGAACTGTCCGGGCTTTCTTCACCTTTGGCAGGGCCTGAACTTGGGCCATCATTTCAGCTAGGGAGAGAGGAATCACCGGAGTGGACTGAGATTTTCTCTTTCTTCTTTCTACCAGCCACTGAGGTGGGGGAGGTGGCCTTCCTACCAGAATTTGTTCTCCTGGTTCCCTCCCGGTGTCCTGTGGCTGTTGCTCCTCTTCGACGTGGACTTTATCCATTTCTCTCCTTGCCTCAACTTCTTCTGCAGCAACATCCTTTTCAACCTCCATCTCCTCAACATGGTCCTGTATATCAATCGCTGGGTCTGGACCCTAGTAGGCTTCCTCAGGGATTTCTTCTTCAAGCTGCTCTTCTTCTTCTTGTTCTTCTTCTGCCAGGGCTTCCTCCTCTGTTGGCAGTAGGGGAGGTATCGGGCCAAGATTTTGAGTTTGGGCCGCTGTGATAACCTGCCTGAAGGTTTCCCCCAAGAGTGGCCTTGGGAACGTGGCAGCTGGGTTTACGATTATTCCTAAAGGTCTGGTTCCCCCAGTGGATGCCATTTGTTCACCTAGCTTTAGTTCGTCCACTCCCAGACCTTGCATCTCTTGAGCCCCGGAGATAATCTCTGGCTCTGGCTCTTTTTCTTCTGCTTCCTGCTCTTGTTCTTGTGCAGGTTCCTGTTCCAAGTCTTCTTGGTCTGCAGCCTCTTGTTCTTTTTCCAGGACTTCCATCCCTATTTGTGTATCATCCCCTTGTAAATTTCTGAACTCATCGGTTGCAAATATGTCAAACTCCTCTTCCGGAAGAGGACTAGCTGGGACCTCTGCCGGTTCTGCTTCTTTCTCCGGTTCTGGGGAACTGGAAGAAAGGATCTCTATTTCCCGGGGAAGGGAGGTCTCCGGCGCTGGTTCTGCCTTAGGCTGCTTGATGTGCTTTCTCTTCCTCCGGGTAACCAAAGGTGGCCCTGCATCTCTTATTGTTGCCGCTTCCATGGGATCCACCCCCGTTTCCTTCACCATTAGGGCTACCATCGATGGGGAGGAAGAAGGATGAATTGGTCCGGCCATGAGTGGGGGAGTGGCAAGCCTCATTATTAACTGCTCCCTCATTTGCTGGGAGGCTACCACAGATTGCTTGATCTGTTCTTCTATAGGGACTTCTTGCGTGGAGGGGGTTGTAGCTATCCCTTTTCCCTTGTCTACGCACTGCAAAGAAGTCCCGGCCCCCGGGGTCAATCTTGGTACCGGCTGTGGTGCTAATTTTGGCACCGGTTGGGGAGCTTGACACATACTCCCGGGGCACACCCTCTTAAAATAGGCATGACTTTGCTAGATCACCTCCCGAGTGAAGTCCTCAATTGTGGGCCCCTCCTGGGCGGCCCAATCCATTGCCGGTAGTGCCATTTTATCGATCCCCTTTTCTTTGTACTGGGGATCTATGGTGGGGGCGGCGTCAAAGAAGCCCGAAGGGAATCTCTGGAGCTTCAGTTCCTGCATCATTCCGGCTGTCATTTTGTCATAGTGCCTACTCCGCACATCCATTTCATCCTAGCAATCAGCCCAAAAGTCTTCCATGAGTATATAATGGGGCTCTAAAGCCTGGGGCATTACCGTTGCAATTTTTCCATGCGGATCAAAATTTCTCCGCGCCTGATAAAATTATTGCAAGTTATAACTTTTCAGCTCATTGTCTGCCTCTTTTGCGGTGGCCAGACTGCAAGTGTAGTTCCCACAGGTGATTGGGAACGGGAAATTGGGGACCTTCTTAAGTGCAAATAAGGCATGCAACTCCATCATTTGCCGACAATATTCCAGCAGCACGATCTTGTCCCCACAATGCTTGGGAAACAAGTAGGGTTTCCTGGAGAAGCCGACGACCCTAATGTATGTATGCTGCTGGAATTGGATATAGTAGTGCCCATAACTACTAACTAACTTCATCACCTCAGTAGATAGGCGGTATCCAGCATCCCGGGTAGGTGTGAGCAGGTGGTAGTAAACGAACGAATCATTTACCCAGCAGAAACTAGGGAAGCTGGCCTCCCATTGAATCTGTGAGAAATGGTCCCACAGTGCCTTTTGTCCCGGGCCAATCCCGAGCACACCGTCTGTAAGTAGGCCATTGGAGTGGGGCCTCTGTTGGGCCAGGGCCCAGAAAACATAAGAAGACATGTAGAACCTCTTCTTCTGGTTCAAATGCTGGAACTGGGAGTCAACATGATTAGAGATTATTTTCGCCCAGTCAGAGAATCCTCCCTTAGTGGAGATGCTGAGGAGGAAATAGTACATCCATTTGGAAAACTCCTGGGCGGAGGGCTACCCAAATACCTGGGCTAATGCTATTATCCCCATCTGGATGCTCTCCTTGAATTCAGAGCGGGGAATTGCTATCTTCATCCTCTTTGGGTCTCTCTTTGGGGTCTTAAGCCAGTTGGTATTCATGTACACCTAGGCAGCATCCTCCAGTTGTGTAAACTATTTCAAGGTGTCAGTCCTTGTGACCACCGCGGCCTTATCAAATTGCGGGATACCCAGGCCTGCCTGGAATGTGACTGGGTCAAGGGACACCAGTGGAGTGGGGTATCCCGTTGGTTCTGCAGCTGCGAGCATGACGGCCCAGATAGAAGAATTGTAGTTGGAAGACAGTGTGAAGATAAGCTCCAAATATTGCATGGAGCAGGGGAAGCAAGCCACCCGGAGGATTCCAGAACCCCCGACGTTGATTGCGAGTTTGTCTCTACCCTGTCACTGGATGTGCATTATTTTTACCAGGGCCTGTATTTCTGCCCAAGTTCCGACATTGGCGTCAGTCATTAGTTTTACCTTGGAATCAATCTTTGAGCCCACAATGGCATTATCCTGTACATACTTCATGGTGAGGGGAAGCTTTTCCAGGGGTTTCTCCATTTTTGACTTTGCTGCTACCTTGGTTTCTGTTGTGGTTGGTAATTCTAGGCTTCCGGGAGGAGATGATGCGGACGCTTCAGACATGTTTGGAAGATAACTCTGGGAACCTGCGAGACAAAGTGACCGTCAGAACATGTTTATCAAAATAATCATTCTGGGGTTTGGGAAATCTTACCACCGTGGTGTTTTCCTTCCCTGAAAAATTAGTTTTATGCAAAGATACCTGAAAAGTAAAACACATCGTAAACTTAAGATATCAACACATCCAGGTCCGGGGAATTTTATCACGCTTTGGCGAAGACACAGGATGGATGGTGGTAAGAGGCCCGAAGCCCAGAGAAATGACCATTAGCAAGGATGTATGAAAAGGCAAGTTGTCGAGCCCACGTGGACGCTACGTGCATTGGCATTAAATGGATGTGATGGCGATGACAGCGGAGCCAACTGTCCGAACGCGTAAAAAGGAAAAGCCACTTGGCTGGAATTGATTTTGCGCATGGGATGTAAATGAGGTTCTAACAGACTTCATGGAGGAGAGAGAAAACTGCCTGTTTGAAACTAGCTAAGAGCTGAGTTTCAAACAAGTGGTTTTCTGCCTCGAAGCAAACTCAGAGGCAAAAAACCAAATACAGGGGTGACTCAACCAGCTTGTCAAGCCACCCAGAAGGATATACATGGAGCTGAGGGGTATATACATGGAAATGAGGAGATATACAGGGGTTTTATACAACTATTATACAACTATTATACATATATACACAAGTATACAACACGGGATGATGCCCGCAGGAAAGCCAGACAAGGAAGAAACAGATATGTACAATATATACACTATTTACAAACAGACCACTATTTACATTATTTACAGACAAACAACTTCTGCACAGAGGGTGGACAACCCTCTGGCAGAGCCGACCCACCAACGGGCGGCAAAACCAGGAACAGAACGAACCAGACGAGACAGAAACAAAACGAAGCCAGACAAATGAAAACCAAACAAAACCAAAAAAAAGCCAGAGAGCTGGCAAACAGGATCACCAACCTAAGAACGCAGAAGGTGGAGAAAAAACCAGGGTTACCACAGGAGCTCTGCAATGGCTCGGGTTGTCAATCGGTCAGAACCACACCACGAAGCACTTGCACCTGCCTGAGAATGACTGAAAATCATTAACGTTGATTACCATAAACCTCCTATAAATGCTCTATTAATCGCTTTGAAATCGCTCTTTAATTCTCTCTAAGTGCTTGAAAGTTTTAATCGCGGTAAATGTGACAGACAACACCTATTTATACTCGTGGTAAAAGTAATCCACCCCCTTCCGGCGATCTCCGGACAGGCAAAACCTCCGGACTCCGGGCCCGGGGATTCCTTGTGATAATATTCCTAAGAACATCATGGCGAATAATCCCAGAGTCCAGAATTTAGTTTCCAACAAAAGGCAACCTCCAGGACCGTAGTCTCGGAGGAGAAAACCAAACAAACAAGACACAACGCCAGGGAAGAAAACCCTGGAGAAAGAAAAAAAAAGGGAAAAAAGACAAAGGCAAAAAATGCAAGCAAAGCAAACAAAAGAAAAAAAAGGGGGACCCAACATTTTGCACACAAAATGTAGGGACGGGGATGCAGGGCATAAAAAATGGCGACTATCTGGGACAAATGCCTTAGTACATTTGAGAACTAAAGAATCTCTAGTTAGCAAAGCTGGAACAAGCCGCTTCCCGAAGCGTCTGACGGGTAAAGAGCAACATATCTGAGAGAATCCAACCACACAGAAGTTAGTCCGGAGTCTTTCATCAGTTGTGTCGTGTGTGCTTGGGAAGGAAATCAAGCCGATGACCTTTGGGAGGAATAGAGAAGGGGTACTAATCACATCAAACCAGTCATCAATTTGCTCGTTTCCCCCGGAGGCCAGAGTTTTATCCCGCTTTTCCTCTTGTTATTTTGTTTGTTTTCGGGTGGGGAAGGTGGTACTTCTTTCACCATTAAGCTTAAGCTTAGCTAATTTTAATGGCGGTACTTCTTTCACCTGCCCACCTATATTTAGATATTCAAAGAGAGGATAAAACTTCAGACCCGGGGAGAATTCTTTAAAGTTTCAGACCTGGGTCAATCAAAGAGTACAGCCGATCTACCCTCAATATGTTCGATTACTTGTTCCTTGTATTATTCATGTTCACTGATTGCCAGGCCCCCAGAGACAACACCCAATGGAGATTGCTCAAAATGTGCCATAACCTGTGAAACGAACCCGGAGACCAGGTCGATTCCACCATGCTAAAGATAGATTCTAAAGTTCACCATGCCGTAGAAATTGTACTGGAGGCCAAAGTTATGCGAAACATTCTAATTCCTGCAAGACGGAACAAAACACCAGGACCGAAAGAAAATTGAAAATGAAAACCAAGACAGGAAAGGAGGACTATCTCGGAGGACAGCTGACAAGGATATTTACAAGGCCGGGTACCTTGCATGAGGCACCCAGAGGGGATATTTACAAGCAGAAAGCTTTACATATAATACAACTTAGGACGAACTTACCCTACTCGAAATAGTGTTTGAGAAACTGTCTATTAATGGGCATTGCGACAGGTTCCCCAGTCAATGTGTTGAGGTGGTAAGTATTTACCCCACAGATTTCTGAAATCAAGTATGGTCCGAGCCAGAGCCGTTGGAACTTGGTATATTTTCCTTTCTTCTCCCGAGCCTTGTCCCACAACAGGACCAGATCTAAAATCTGAAAAGCCTTATATTGGGCACTTCTGTCAAACCATCTTTTTACCATTGCTTAATGACGTGCGAAATGTTCAAGGGCTGCGTCTCTCTGTTCTTCCATCCGCACCAGGTTTAGGAGTCGAACCTCCACAATATTGTCCCTATTGTTGAATTCCTGCATAAAATGTAATACTGGAATCTGTAAATAGACTGGGAATACAGGGTTCTGGCCATAAACCAGGTGGAATGGTGGTGTTCCCAGGGCAGCCTTAATACGAATGCGATCCGCCCAGAGGGAAAATTTCAGTTTTTGGTGCCAATCCCGGGGATTTTGTTCTAGCAGGTGTTTGATCACTTCAAGTAGATTTTTGTTTGTTGATTCAGCAATGCCATTTCCATGGGGGTAATAGTTACTAGAGAACTTCAGTGTGATCTTCCTATTGTAGGTCCATTCAAGTAATTGTGATGAAGAAAATGCTAGACCATTGTCACATACCAAGGCAAAGGGCATTCTGAACCGTGTGACGATGTTTTCCTCCAAGAACTTGATAACTACGTCTGTCGTGTTATTTTTGCAAGGTATAGTTTCAGACCACTGAGTGCAATAGTCAGTAGTAGTAAGGATGTATCAATGGTTGACAGACGAGTTGGGGTTGATCTCTCCGATGAAGTCAAATGCCCACTGGGTGAAGGGTCTAGCCTCATAGACTGGTTGCAGAGGCATCACTGGGTTACGCTCATGATGCCCTGCGGTTTGGCAAGTATGGCATTTCCTGACATGAGCGTAAACATCTTTGAAGATACAGGGCCAATAGTATCTACCCTGAAGGATCTGATGGGTGGTGGCATCGGCTGAGCCATGCCCTATTCCAAACTGTCCATGGAATTTGTCGATTATTCTTACAGCTTGGTCTCTGTCGATGCACCGGAGGTACACCCCCTCATAATTTCTGCGGTAAAGCGCGGAGTTTTTGATCATGAAGTGTGCGCTTTTCATCTGCAGAGCACAGTTTTTATGGGGAGGTAACCCCTCTGGACATTTATTGTTTAGTAACAAGTATACCAAATCGGTATACCACGGGTCTTGGGTGATGGACTCCACTGTGTAAGTCTGACATTCTATGTGGGGAGTCTCTTCTGCCATCGCCCGACTTAGTCCTTGGCCTCGGACTATTTTCATGGGCTGCATTTCCAAGTCATATTCCTGGAGAATGACCATCCATTTCCCCCGTCTCTCGCCCAATTCACTCTGCATCAAATGAGATTTGACAGCCTAGTCTGGAATAATAGCATGTACTTTGCTCCGGAGAATGTAATGCCAGAATTTCTTCACGGTGCAAACCAGAGCGAAGGCCTATTTTTCTAGTGATAAATACCAAACTTCAGCGTTCTTGAAGGGGGAACTCATGAAAGCTATTGGTCGTTCCTCCCCTTCAACCTTTTGGGTCAACACTGCCACAGTAGAATGTGGCGAAGCAAACGAGTAAATGTAAAATGGAAGGGAATAGTCTGGACTAGCCAGGACCGGTGCTTCCATGATTGTTTGTTTGATCTGGGTGAACGCCCGCTTTGCTTTAGGCCTCCACTCAATCTTGGTATCTTTCTTCATCATCTCGTTGAGTGGCTTAACTATTTCTGCGAATCCCGTGATGAAGCATCGTACGAAGTTGATTTTTCCAAAAAAGGATCGCATTTCTTTCTTACTGGTAGGCATCTGTAGATTCAGCAACACTTCGACTCTATCAGGGTCTATGGATATACCCTTCTTAGAGACAATATGCCTGAGCAACTTCCCCTCAGTGACCTCGAATATGCACTTCTTGGGGTTAATGGATATTCCATACCGGTGACATCTTTCATAGATCTGAGTGAGGTGGGTGGGATGATTACGCCTGTCCCGGGAAAAGATGGTCAAATCATCCATGTAGATGATTATGCACCGATTCACAAGGCCCTTGAATGCGATGTCCATGGCCTTCTGAAATGTAGCCCCTGCGTTGATCAGGCCAAAGGGCATTCTCCTATACGCAAACGTTCCCCACTTAGTGGTAAACACTGTTTTCTCTCTGTCCTCATACTTGACCATGACCTGGTTGTACCCCAAATATCCATCCAAGAAAGACATCATTTAAGATCCATTCACTATCTGCAACACCTCATCCAACGAGGGGAGAGGGTGATTATCTTTTTTACATGCCTTGTTCAAATTTTGGAAATCCACGAAAAGGCAGATCTCACCGTTCTTCTTCCTGACAGGACCCAAGTTGGCAACCCATGTAGTATGCGAGATTGGGAAGATTATCCGGGCTGACAGCAGTTTTTCTACCTCTTGACGAATCAGAGGTTCTATTAGAGGGTTGACTGGTCTTTGCTTTTGTCGAAAGGGCTTAGCGTCTGGTTTCAAGGGAATAGTGTGGGTCATGATGGATGTATCATACGTTTTCAAGTCTTCATAACCCCAGGCGATTACATCGATGTATTCTTGGAGAACTGCGAGAATCTTCTCCTTTTCCTCAGGGGAACAGGAGGTACCTATGTGGATGATTTTCTCTTCACCGGGCTGGCCAATGTTAACCTTTTCAAACTTTCCTCCCTCAGAGGAGGATGACACCTTCTCACGGGCCCGAGGGTCCGAGTCAAAGATTCATTCTAATGAAACCATCCCCTTTGGGATGGTGTTAGTGGGAAAATCTATGATCCCATCATCTTCATCACCCTGCCCAGTATCATCATGGTCTCTTTCCTCCACTATCTGATCCTCAAAGATACCAACATTTTCCATGAAGGCCAGGATATGTTGATCATCCTCAAAGACCTAAAAGTGGGTGACATTATCTGGGATGGACGGCATGGGGACCATCTCAACTAAAAATCTCCAGAGTCATGAGCCAGCCATTGGCTCCAGTGTGTTGGCAGAAACGGTGAGGGCATCCGGGATATAGTTCCGTCACTGGGGAATGAGGTCAATGCCAAAGGCATCAAAATATTCAATAAGGCTCCAAGCCCGGTTGTGGTATGCGGCCAGCCTTTTGTCATGACATGTATATTGACTCTGGACTTGTTTAACAACCAATTCTGAATCACCCAGAGCCCGGAGGGGGGTGATACCTTTCCTTAATGCGAATAAGAGTCCAAGGATCAAAGCCTCGTACTCCATGACATTGTTTGTACAGTTAAACTGTAGCCTGTAGGATGCGAGGAAGGATTTCCCTCGCGGGTTGATTAATTCTACACCGGCCCCACAACCTTGTTTGGATCGGGACCCATCGAACTTAAGGGTCCATAAGTCATTGTTTGTAATTTGGGGCTAGGGCGGGGTAGTCTTTGGATTCTTGCTGGGGGATTTAGGGGGTGTCTCCCAGACTTCTGACGTGAGTGTAGAATTTTCCTCCAGAGTTTTTTGAATTTGGGATTCCCAGGGAGATGACACCAAAGGAGCATCTCTCACAGGGGAACTGGGTCCCGGGGAATCCGCTACATGTTTCTTGTTCCGGAGGGTATTAAGGTGTCAGTTAGTGATCGAGAGACATGGCCCACACTCCAGTTCTGAATTTCTCTAGTAGTGTACTCAGCACCAAGTGCTAGACAGGAGTGTGGCAAGAGTTGTTGTGGCACCTTGGGAGTTGATTTCGACTCTCATCTTTTCTTCAAGGTCTTGGGCTCTTTGTAGTACGGCAAGATCTTCTCCAGGGAAGAAATCAAATGTTAGAATTTCAAAAGGTTTGTACACCCCTAGAGAAGTCTCAGAGAAAAAGACCTCGTTGACCCTCCCAACCTCGGTAAGGGCCTGTTTCATTCGGGGCTCACTTTCGACCCGGATCTTATTTGATTCTCCTTCCCATGGAAGCCACAAGTGGGTGAAGTCGGTCAAAAAGTATCCATTCAAGGACTTAGACCAATTCTAACTTAGTAACATCCCGTAAGTCTCTGGGATGTCCACCACTTGGATGTCAATGATGCTGGCTATCCTGGGGTCCTGGATAAGATGTATTCGGACGTTCTTTAATTTCCCCACCATTTTCACAGCAGTCTTATCCAGCTGGATCACTGGACCATTAGATGGGGTGGGGTGGAATCTGAGCTTCTGACAAATAGACAAGGGCATGATATTACCCGAAGCTCCGAAATCTACTAGGCAATTGTGTATGTTCTTGCCATGTATATTCAGGCCTAGTAAGAAGGGAGGATCCTCATTGTTTCTGCAAAAAATAGCCGCATTAGCATCTTCAAATGAGACGGTCTTGGGTGGGTGGCTGATAGCTTTTGGGTTCCCTAAGAGCTTCAGAAGAGACTTCTTCTGCTCAGGACAGTTCAACAAAACCTCCATCAAGGTCATGGAGGTGGTGGTCCATTCTAACGCCTTCGTAATGTCAAATCTTCCTCCCGAAAACTGGTGATTTTCCTCCGTGAGATCTTTTGCTTGGCTAGAGCTAGGACCTTTTGGAGGTGTGGGTCGGTCAGTCGTGTTGTTTCGGGGAGGAGGAGTATCTTTGGCAGGGGGCACAGGCATGTAAACTGGTCCTTTACCAACCTGACTTCGAGTATTGTATGGAGTCCACGGGTTAGTAAAAGTGTTGGCCTCGAAGGGCGGAATGGATTCGTCAAAGAATCCCTGCAATTCAGATTCTTCTTCATCTTCTCCGGAATTCCCGAAGAAGATGGTATTGCACGTGAAGGCGCTTATGGGTTGTTTCCTGGACAGGAGGTTTTGGAGGGGTGTTATCATGCGATTGCTGCCTGTCCAACTAGGAGATCATGATGACCTTCTCCAAAGTGGCACAATTCACCTCGTTGTGTGAGCCAATATCATGTAATCTACACTAGTTGGTCATGGGCTAGAAGTCTACGACTGGTGTAAAATGTGATGGTCCAACACCATTTTGGTTGGTGTTTTGGTTTGGAGGGGGGCCTCCGGTGTTTGCGTTGTTATTCCATTGTTGTTGATTGGGCCGAGACCCGTTGTTGAAGTTTCTCCCTCCGGCACTATTGTTTCGTTGGCTGAAGAAAATATTCCCTCTCTGAGAATTTGAATTCTAGGGTGCATAGGACCCTACCTTCGGTTGGCCCATGTCCATAGTCAAGGTGGACAAAATTCACCGGAGGGATTCAACCTTGGTAGTCAACTGAGTGTTAGTGTCACAATGCAACGGTTGTGGTTGTTGTTGGTTCCCTAGGAAGGTGGTAGGATTAGCTGGAATCGAGGGCGGCAGTCCTCCAGTCGTGGACGACTGGAAGAATGGCACTCCAGATGATTGTGTTTGAGGTTGTTGTGCCTGCTGCGACTAGTTCCAAGGGAAGACTTCCAGACCCGGTGTCATCTGGGTCTGGGAGGGGTAAACATACCACGCATGTTGGTCTATCAAGGGTGGCGGGGGATTCATTGCTATCGAAGGGGCGCCTATTGCCAGATTGGGGTTATAGCCCCCGGCATATGCAGTTCCGCCAGGGATCATATTGAAAGGCGTGTTCTTCCCAATCCCGCCCGGGGATTTGTTGAGACCGCGGGACAGCTCTAGGGCTAGGTTGTAGACTTTTGCCAAGGTAGCCCGGTCGCCTGGGGCAGTTTTTCTCCAAAGGAGAGTGGCAATGAAAGGGTCCATCGCGTTGAGGTATGTCTGTATGGTTACCTCTGGGGATGGAATGAAAGGGCCTATGCACCGCTTCAGGGCGCACTGGAACCTATGATTGAATGTTGCAAGAGGTTCATTGGATTCCTTTCTAATGGAGATGAACTGGCTGTTGGACCAGGCTGGGTCCACGTGTATGCGGAAGGCCGCCAGGAAGGCGTCCTCCATATCCTGCCAAGTGTTGATGGAGTTGGCAGGCAAGTTAAGGTACCAGTTCAACTCACTTTGTCCTAAGGATAGGGGGAACATGCGGGTCACAACATCTTCATGCTGGATCCGGTGTTGATTCATGGCATCTTTGTATGCCTGTAAGTGTTCTTCTACAGTCTGTGAGCCTAAGTGCTCATATCACAGGCAGATCTTCTCCCGGTGAGAGGGTAAATCATTAGTTGCGCCCAAAAAAGTGCCCATTGGGGACCCAGTGTTTCTGAAATATGCAGCCATTGGGGGAACTATATGTTGAGCAGCTTGGGTACTGGTTCCCAGGACTATCTGGGGAGTTTGAGTATTCAGAGGTATGGTAGATCCCCAGACAATAGTGGCTGGTGTGATTTTAGAGGTCCGTTTCTTTCGAGCAGGGGGCTCGAGTTCGACAAACTTTCTGGGATTTAGGGCTGACCTAAGGACTCTTTCAAATTTCATTGGGGAGAAAGATCCAATCCCACTGAAGGCTTGTCTCCTAAAACTACAACTCAGGGAACCCTCAGAAGGTGTAAAATCAGAATCTTGGGAAGGGGATGAGTTCATGCCCTCCTTCTAGCACCAGTTTCTGTTGACGGGGTTTTGCTGACCGGGTCTGCCAACAGTCATAATTTGTCACTGGGTTCCGGGGAAATTGGCCAACTCTGCCTGCAAAGGTTGTCCGCGGGAAATAAATCCTCTGGGCCTTCAAGCACCTGGGTGTCGGGTCACGATGGTGCGGGGCTCGATTGGGAGAGGTGACTGTTTTCGAGGGGGATAGTTGGTTTCTTCAACTCATCTTCTCTGGAGATTCAATCAAAGTAAGGTTTTCTGAGCGTTCTATACTTTAAATAAAATGAAAAATATCCTGCAGGGTTAGAAGTATTTCATCTAACTATAGTCATGTTGTAATATCTGGAATGTCAATAATACTCTGGTAAACTACACTAAATACTGAAGAAACACATAACCATCAGCTAGCATTTTATCAGTAGCGGGAGTAAAGAGTTTGTTAATCTACTTTAACATACCAGAGTAAAAGACATAAAGAACATTAAAACATGAAATGCCATTAACTCAGAAGCAGGAATGCCAACAACATCATTGCTAAGAATTCTTTCTTCTGCATTAATATTCAGTCCAGCAAACACTGGTGCATGATACAATGGCGGCTCTAGGGGAGCATCTAACTATCAAGAACAGAATCATGGAGCATTGAGCTCTGTAACTAAAAAGAAAAATTGCTTTGCTATTGCTATGGACAACAAAATCATCAATTTCGTCGACCCTTGGAAATGGGCCGATTTGCCTATTTATACAACTCTCTTAACCCTAACCCTATTTACATCATGCTTTTAACAAAATACAATATCCAGGGGCCGGTACTACCTGTACCACCCTACAAAAGACCTGGAGACAAAATAGGTCTACCATGTCAGAAGAATAAGACAAGGATATGCAGCAGAAGAATCGGTCTCGAGAAGACAGCCGGAGAGAAAGAAAGGAAGGAAATAGGTCCCTCGGGGACCGAGGCTACATGCCTCATAAATGGGAAATGTGGCACCCTATCTCCAATGTGCCAGTGTACCTCTGAGCGGTGCCTCGAGAAGACCACCCTGTCAGAAGACCAATTGCCAAGCCGACACCCCTTGATGTGGCCAACTACTTCTCTGATAGCCTTTATTAACTACCTCTGAAAGTGATTGGTCGGCCTCACGGACCGGGACACGGATCACTTTAAAGAATACAAAATTTTGGATCTGGGACTCCGGGATCCGGGGACTTACATCCCCAAAAGAATAAAGAACACTCAATGTGAGTTTTTCCCCGGCCTCCGGAGAAAACTCAAGGTTTCTTATTATCGTTGAAGGCCTGAAGGAGGCGGGAAATGCCATCTTCATCTACATTCTTCAGGCTGGCCCTTCTGTGCCTGGCTACTTCAACTTGTTCCCCCAGGTCTGGAACATTTTCTTTGAATTCATCCGCCATCCTCACGGCGTCATGACCCTTAAGTATCATTTTGGTTAATCTTTCCATCTGGGTCCCATCCACCCCCTCCGAGGATTGATACTGGGATTTCATTATTTCATCAAAACTCCCCAAAACTGAATCTTCGGGGGTATACGTATCATGGCGAATAATCCCAGAGTCTGGAATTCAGTTTCCAACAAAAGGCAACCTCCGGGACCGTAGTCCCGGAGGAGAAAACCAAACAAACAAGATGCAACGCTGGGGAAGAAAACCCCGGAGAAAGAAAACAAAAAGGGAAAAAAGACAGGCAAAAAATGCAAGCAAAGCAAAAAAAAGAAAAAAAAGGGGGACCCAACATTTTGCACACAAAATGTAGGGACGGGGATGCAGGGCATAACAGGTAGACCACAATCTTGGTTCTGGGGGCCAAAATATGTTCTCCCACAACACGATGGACGACCCTAAAATGTGGCATTGAGTTGGTAATAAAAATGCGGTCAAGATCTGACCCATCAATTCTATTTTGGAGTGGGCATTCAGCAGCCTCCGAGGAAATATATACTCTATAATTCCTTGGAAGGAGTTCATCGTGCAAATTCCCACAAGTCTAACAAGAGGGGAGAACCATGCACATCATTATGAACTTCACAAATACACTGCACTGTATGATGAACAAGGAGTAATACGAGTATGTTTTATACAGGGAAATGTATTTGTAGTTCTCTGATGTATATAAATGCATTCATGCCAATTAATATCAAATTACCCGCGATCTGATTTTGATATATTGGGTACTACACACATTTTAATGTAGGATGCGAATCATTTGATCTTGCATTCACTTTAAGTTATCATTTAACATGCCCGCATAAGTTTTGTACTTTTTTCATAGTGTCGGCATATAACTACAGAGAATAAGTACTTAATAGTTGCCCACTTATGATGTCATGTCGCTGTATCACACAGATCTGTCCATGTTTCCATGTGAATTGTGGATTCAATTTCATTCTCTCACATCAATCAGTGTATCCAAATTGCATCTCTGTGCAGTAACTAACTTCCCATCTGCACCTTTGAAGCCGAATCCATTGATAACTGTCTTTCAAAATTATAAATTTCTTGTAACTTGGCATCCTGATTTAACATTGCATCACATTTGAAGGACATGACCTCATGACCATCACATCCTCTATTTGCCAGGTGATCTGCTAAATGATTGCCTTCCCTCAATGTATGTGAAATTTGTACTTCTTGGAATGAATCTAATAATAGCCAAATTCACTGAAGGATATGCATGATTCTCCAATTATGAGACATTCGGTTGATACATGCTGTGATTATAACCCTTGAATATCCTTCTATATGGATCTTTTGGAATCCACCCTTTTTAGCCAGTAATAATCCTTCAAATAATGCCTAAGCCTCAGCCGTATTATTTGATCCAATTAGAAGTGGACAAAATTTTATTGCTAGTAATAGTCCTTGATGATCCCGGATGCATACCCCTACTCCTGATTTTCCTGGGTTCCCCCTTGAGGAACCATCAAAATTTATTTTACTATCCCCTTTTGAAGGTGTAATCCATTTTATTAAGTCTCTGTTCAGCATTTTATTCGATGTTGTTTTGAAACACCAACCAAATGGTATGTGTATTTGCTTCCATTATTGCAATATTGAAGAATCCCACGAGGTCATGACCAAGTTGTGCTTAAGTTTACTGTGACTAGCATTGACTATTTCTGATATCGACCTCTCTAGTGCATTTGTAACTACCTCAATTGAAGAGGAAGTTCTTCGAAAAACTCTTTTGTTTCTCTCTCACCAAATGGCCCATACAACTAATGCTGGTGTGTATTTCCAAATTGCTGAAAAGAGGGATGTAGAGTATAACTGTGGCCATGATTCAAATAAGTCCCATAGCTTTTTTGGTAATGGTGTAAATTAATGTAGCTTCTTTAGGACAAAATACCAGCATTCTTGTGCAAATTGACAATTTAGAAAGAGGTGATCTACATCTTCCTATTGGTTGTCACATAGAAGACAATTAAAAGATTGAGCTATGTTGAGTCTATGTAGTCTCTCACTGGTTAGCACCCTCTTATTCAAAGCTAACCAAGAAAAGCATCCTGCCTTGGGTAGATTCACATTGTTCCAACAGAAAGTGTATGCTCGAGATGGTTTTGTTATTGCATTTCTCTGTTGGAGAAGTTTATATCCCTCCTTGATAGTAAATCTTCCATCTGCCCCCAGGGCCCATATTAATTTATCCTCTAAGTTTGATAAGTAGACCAAATTTTGCGAGAAGATTTTCTCCAAGCTCTGTATCTCTTGGGACGATAAAGGCAAATCATGAGGTTCTTTCCATATTACCTCCCTAGAGTGTAGACATACTGCTAAAACATAATCATTTAAATAGACTCCCCAATTATTTTCTGATGTATTAACTATGTTTTCAATGTCATTCATACAAAGAAGGGGAGGTGCACCATTCCATGAGTCACGCCAGAATTTGACTGATTGACCATTATTTACTTCCCAAGTAATAAAATTTGTTACTATTTCTCTAGAGGAGATCATGAAATCCCAAATGGCTGAACCTTTAGGAGGGTCTAGTACTGATAAGATTATGCCCAGATTATTGTCATCTAGATACTTCTGTTGCATAATTTGGCACCAAATGTTGTGTGTTTTGGAATACATTTGCCAAACTAATTTATCCCCAAATGCTTGATTTCTGTATTGTAGATCATGTATCCCAGCTCCACCTAACTGCTTTACTTGTGTTAATTTCTCAATAGAAACTAGAGGGATTTTATTTTCTCCATTCATATTTCCAGTCCATAGGAAGTCTCTTAATATTTTCTGTATTTTTTGAAGAACCGATGAAGGAGCTTTGAGAACTGATAAATAATAACTAGGGATAGCTGATAAGACTAATTTGATTAATAGTATTCTGCCTAAGAGTGATAACCACCTAGCTTTCCATGCTACTACTCTAGATTTAATCCTATGAATGATAGGTAACCAGTAACTTCTTTTGTTTACTCCCATAAAGAAAGGGATGCCAAGGTAAACAGATGGAAGGAAATCTACTGAGAATCCTAATAAACTGGTAATATTGTTAGATATAATTTTCTTTGTGTTAAATAAGTAAATTTTAGATTTGAGAGGGTTAATTTTTTGATTTGAAGCTGCTGAGTAAAGGTCCAGTGTTTCCTTAATCTGTCTGGCCTTTGAAATATTTGCACTCCCAAAGAGTAATGTGTCATCCGCAAATAGTGAATGTGTCACTGATAGATCTATTTGTCCAATCTGTACCCCTTGCCACTTCCCTAGTGCATGCTTACAATGAATAAGTCTACTGAATGATTCTGTCATGAGAATAAACAACACTAGCGATAATGGATCCCCTTGTCTGATTCCATGTGTGGATGTAAAGAATCCTACTGGTGCTCTGTTTATCATAACTGAACAAACCCACACCCGAAATACAAAATTTAATCCATTTACACCAACCTTTTGCAAATCCAAATTTTTTCAGAACCTTCATGAGAAAATCCCAGCTTACTCTATCATAAGCTTTCATCATGTCTAGCTTGATGACAAAATGTGGTGATTTGGTATTGTTAATGGAATGCAGGACTTCATGTGCCACTAGAGCTCCTTCCATTGTTTCCCTACCTAGAACAAAACCCCCTCGTGGTTGTGAGACAAGATTAGGAATGAGGTATTGCATCCTTAGGTAGATTTCCTTTGTTATGATTTTATAAATGGTATTACACAAGGATATTTGACAAAAATCTGCAAATGTTTTTGGATTTTTTATTTTCGGAATAATGGCTATGTTTGTGGTGTTGAAGTTTTTTAACATGGATTTGCTAATCCTTGATTCTTCAACTACTTCCAATAATTCCCACCCTATCCAATCCCAGCATACTTGGTAAAACAGAGCAGTAAATCCATCTGGTCCAGGGGCCTTATCTGAGGGTAGAGAAAAGACCACTTTTTTAATCTCTTGGATTGTGAATGAAGCCAAAAGTTTTAAATTGTCAACCTCTGATATCAAAGTGGGGATTGCCTCTATTAATTCCTCCATTGGTGGATCTACTAGATATGTGTTAGGTGGCGGGTTTAACAGAGTCTGAAAAAATCTAACCCCTTCTTCTTGGATGCTTTGAGGGTCGGTTATTAGATTACCAGTCTCAACATTAGTAATATTAAAAATTTGATTACTAGCTGCTTTCTGTTTTGCTGACGCATGAAAGTATTTTGTATTTCTATCTCCATCTTTTAACCATAACTCCCTTGACTTTAGCCTCCAATATTCATCTTCTCTGCTACATATTTCTTCCCATTCTTGCATTAAAATTTTTTGTGTGGTGTATGAATCCTCATCCATTCCTTGTTTGATGATAATGTTGTATATATTCTCTAGTTTTGCCTTTACTGATTCTTTTTCTAAAAAGATATTCTAAAGTTCTTCTCATTCCATTTTTTGATCCACTTTTTGATGTGTTTCAGCTTATTTGCAAATTGGAACATTTTGGTACCTACTGTCTTCGGGGCCGTTACCCAACATTGCTTAAGTTAAAGGTAAGAAAAATGGATGTCGTAGCCACATTCTTTCAAATTTGAAATATGGCCTAGATTGAAAGTCTTGTCTTAAAATTTTCGAAGTCATATGAAGACAAATTGGGACATTTTATTTTATCTCACCTTTCCATTTTTTAGAGGAATCTCATCATTTTATTCATTCTCCTTATGGACATCCCATAGGAAAAGGGGCCAGCATATCATCCAAATTGCATTGTAATTTATCAATTCATCATGTGAAGAGAAGGAGAATCCCTCCAAACAATACTTCTCTTGTTTGACTCTTTTTCATACATAAGTTATTTGATCATGTGTTAATAGTCATGTGAGCCCTTGATTTTTCATCTTTTCTTTCCTCATGGTACATGTTCATTACTCAAAACTATTCAAATTTATTCATCAAATCCTAGTAGCATAAGATAATATTGTTTAACCTCAAATTTGGGGAAAATGGTTATTTTTATGGCATTGATAGTTATTAGTGAATATCCCTGTATAAATAAAAAATTAGAATTAATTTTAATATCCATGTAGAAATCTAAGACTACCATGTAGAATTCAAGTTTATTATTTCTTTCTAATAGAAATTTTATCTCCAATGCATTTGATAGCAAGGAAATTGGAGGATCATAGACCAAAGAAATTAGCCCCATGTATTCTCTATGAGCTATATTTATTTCTTATACTTGTTGGGAAAATGTGTCTGAACCTTGCAGTTACATATGGAAGCTATTTTTTGTAAGTCAGCCATTTGAGCACAAAAATTTTCCAATTTCTTTTCTGGAGGTTCATTTTGGATATATAAGCATGTCGGTAAAGTTTTGTGGCAAGATCATGTTCGGTTTTGAAGATATTAAGTTTTTCAGGTTTTTGACGGAGCTATACGAAAAATTTGAAGGACTTAGAGGCTCCAAAAAGGGGTCAAAATTTTCCCAAGATAGCACTTAGTGGTTCTAGCTATAGAGTGCTTTGTGAAATTTCTAAAATGGGGTTATAATAGACAATCGAGAACATGTTTGAGAACCTATTGTCTCTAGAAGTTGGGTCTCTTGAAATGGGAAATGTAAAAATACATCAAACATGTAAATGAGCTATAAAAGGGATTTACACGTGTTGATGTGTGTATTGACACACCATTGGGTATCTTTTATTGGAGATAAGATGGGCGCCTCTTTTTGGCATGGTTTTAGCCCATGGTTTTGTAACACCGTTTGGCAGTTTCTTTTATTGTATCTATTATATAGTAGGTGCAAGAAATGAATGTTTTAAGTAAGAGTCTCGTAGCTTTCTAAATACCTCTGGATCTCTTCTCGTTGATACGCCTGAAAGAAGCTTTCTCTAGTAGTATATTGTAATCCATTTTTTAGTACTAAATAATATATTGGGCTATTTTTGGAGTGTGGAGTTTTTCTCCGGAAAGGGTTTTCCCCAAGTAAATCTTGTGTTGTGGTATGAATGTTATTTATCCTTATGCTTAATTTTTATTCTGTTTCTGTAACTATGAAAATAATCTGAGAAAGCTTTTACATTAGTCTCCCCTTAGGGTTAGTGTAGGAAGTTTATCCACTACTTAACTTCCTTACAATACTCAGTAGTAGAAGAGAGAAATGAGGTTAGTGTATAATTTAGAATCAATTAAGATGACAACATAAATTATAAATATAAATTATATAATAGCCATAAAATACTACATAAGGATTGATTCATTTCCATCATTCCCCTATAGATTGTATCACTCATCTATAAATTTATTATTCTATCTTAAATATTAACTTTTTTTACTCATTACATATTCTATCACATTTCTCACATGCTATGATAAATTATATTCTATACATATAGTTTCATAATTGGTTATGACCATTACAATAGAAGAAAATTATAAGGGTTTCCTTATTCATTAAGAGATCTGCTACCTTCTTGTGGTGTACTCTCATGTATTTTGTACTCTCTCAAATTTTAATGTCGTCACATCCAAAATGTACTGTGGATTGTAAGATATCATGGATATAGTATTGGACAAGCCATTTGGACTTTGATTTTACCTTATTTCTTGAATTTACTATTCTAAACTAACACTAGGTCACCCTTTTTAATTTTTTTGAGTCTTATGTTTGTACGAATTAAAGATTTCTATAAAATATTCAATAGACTTCAAGCTCATTTTCATTGTCTTATATTTTTCATATTAATTTATTAGTTAGGTTTAATTTCTTGTGATAATAGGACTTAATAAAAGAATAATATCTGGTCCTATGCATAACTATGCCCATGGTGATCTTGATTGCTTCCTTTGTTCTTGGCATGGAGGCCACCATGTTGGTGATCATTTTTTTCCTGGCTGAGAATGAGTTCTTTGGTTTTGGGCATTCCTTATCCATTTTTAAAGAAAGGCTTGCCTACTAGAGGAAGTTCTACTAGGGTTTCGAAAGCTATATGAGAAGCAAATGAGGATGATGAGCTTGATGGAGACATGGACTTGTTCTACCTTTGTGGTGCTCATTTCCTCTTGTAGGGCGCTTGCCTCTTTGGTTTCATTTTGCTGGTGGTGGGGATGTGCTCCATATTATTTTCCCAATGGATTATGGTGGTTGGATCTTTTAGATATTGTGGTTACTCCTCTTTTCTTCTTAGATGTGTTCTAAGCCACCCATTTCTTTTCCTTTTCATTCTTTTGTTGGTTTTGGGAGATGCTTTGGAATGATCTTTTCATGGTTCTCCTAGATGGTACTTCAATGGCCCTTCTATCTTTAGTGCTTGGGTCTTTGCTTTGGAAAAAGGGTTGAGTGGTGGTTCTACATTCTTGGATAGTGTCTTGGTTGTGAGAGCTCTATGTTTTGTAGTTGATGGTTAAGGGTGTTGAAGTATTGTTGAGTTACTAGTTTCCTCAACCCTTTTTTTTGTGAAGGCTTTGGTGGCTTGGCCTTTGGTGGATGTTGTCTACAAATATTTGGTTGTGCCACTTGCATTGGTTTCTCGTGTACCCCTATTTTATGTAGTGGCATAGAGGAGGCTGGTGGTAGAAGCTTTCCTCTATAGTTTGTTCTATCATTCATTGCAAAGAGAGCTCTTTATTTTTCCTCTTTTTGGGATGTCTACACCTTGACTTTTTGGTTTTGGATGGTGTTATCCTCCTCTTTTTTGAGAGGGACTTCTTCTATGGCAAGGTCAATTTTTTCTTGTGGTCTTGGTGTCTTTCTCTTGGTCCTTGACCCTTATCTTGAAGCGGTGTAGTGTCATATGGGTCTAGTGGGTTCTTTTCTTTCTTTCTTGTTTCATTCTCTTCTCTTTGGTTTTCATCTTACTTCTCCTATAGAGGTGGGTATTAATTTTATGGATGATGTGGAGAGATAGATCTATTCTACGAGGGTTCTACCATGGTCTTTTGCCTTGTTATTCCAATCGAGATAATTTTAATGGAAAGTTTGTTCATGGTTTGTAGTTTTTTCTATGGACTATTGTTTCTTGCAGACGTTTTCTAGTTTCTTCTCTTGAGATTCCTCTAGAGGTGGACTCTATTTTGTAGGTGGTCTCAGCAATGGTTGGAGGCTTCTATGGTTTTCTCTATTCTTTTTTTGTCCTTACTCTTTACTATTTTGTGTAGTTTTTCTCTTAGCTCTTTTTGGGCAGTTTCAGATGCTAGCCTTGATTTTTATTTCTATTTCTATTTCTTCTTGTGTTCTCTTCTTGTTTATTTAGGTAGGTGGATTTTCCTATGGTTTTATGGGGACAATGTCCCTTTTCCTTTAGGTAAATGGATTTTCCCTTTTTTGGCTGAATCTTCCTTTGTTCAGAACATTCTCATTTCTAAAAGGTTTAGGATTTCCTTTCCAAACTTTGTAATCTTTTGTTTTAATTTATTTAATTGAGTAGCTTAAGCCACTCTTTTTTTAAAGTTTAATTTTCAATTTTTCTTTTAAATCAAATAACTAATTCTAAAAAATATTATTTAAAACTTAAAGTAAGAATTTTTATATTATTATAGACACCAAGAATGAATTATTTTAACAATTTTAATAAAAAATATTTTTTTCTTCTATATTTTTTAAGAGATTTTAGAAAGAGAAGAAACTCTAACTCTCGCCAATCAAACCAAATACCACTTATGTATCTAAAATTAACAATAAATATACTATTGAATATATTTCAAATAAAATAGATGTTTCCTTTAAAATTATTACAAATGAAATTAGAGAATTGAAACAAAATTCATCCTCCCATCATGCTTGCGAAATGTGAGCCGTAGATGAATCCAAACATATTATAAAATGACATGGGCTAAGCTTCGGACAAAACACACTAACGACAAAAAAAAAAAAGAGGTCAAACTTTTGTTTTCCAAATTCGCGAAAACACAATGATTTTTTTGCAAACTTTTTGTGGTTTTCTACCACAAAATATGCAAATCATGAAGAACACATGCTGAAAATCTCGCAAAATCTGTTAGATTTTCTTATTTTTAAAATTTGATCAATAATACATTTTATAGGGAGCTTAGCCGCATCCTCATAAATTGACTAATTCCCCTGACATTTTTTTGCCCTTATAATTGACTTTAAGAAACATCATAAATTTGGGCAAGTCAGATACCGGAATCTTTGACCGCCGCCAAACAACTGGACCCTTTGTTAATTCAAGCTATCGCAATTGCGTGCATTGTTTCTTAACCTTCTTTGCCGACAACACATTACCATATTTGAACAGAATAAGTTTTGCCCTTGAAGTCGATGTTCTGTCTACTTTAAAGTCAATTCTGATTAAATTCGTTGTTGCCGACAAAACAAATCTGGTTAAACTCTTAATTTATATTATGTTGCCGACAAAACAATACGGAAAATGTACTCTAAAAGGACGGATTACCGTTAAAAGTTTATTTCAAGCCTTTATATATAATATAGTACAATTAAAGCCAGGCCACATTTTTAAAATTAGTGGGAAGAAATCAGACTCAAGAACAACAAAATGTATGCACACTACAAAATACAACAGAATCATAAACTTGTATTACCTACGACGACTTTTGTCTGGTTTCGACTCTTTTATCTACAATTAGGCATTGGACACTTCTTGTGCCAAGGAAAAGCTTCACCTACGGCCAATTTTAATATTAAATTTTTTACATCTGAGCATGCCTTAGCTTGAAAACTGTAACATAAGGCTCAAAATTGAACTGTCACGACTCAGGGAAAAGCTGGAGTAAACTAGAGAAAAGCAATTATAAAATCTGAAAACTATAATATAGTCAAAAGAAGCTATTTCTTGCTATGTACATAACTCAAATTGGTAAAACCTCAAACTATTCCTTTAAAGGAAATTCATATAAGATGAACTAGGTCTAAGAAAATAAATTGGATTATAATCTCTCTAATAACACTATTGATTCCCCACTCTCTAATTCTATTAAAAGAGGTATGCGATTTGCAAAATCACCAACTTCAATCCTTTTTATTGAGCTTCCAATTAATATAGAGTTAATATAGAGGATGTTGTGTAATACCTTCACGTGATATGATAGAAGAGATTAGACAAGATTGTTTAGCATTTTCAAGGTACACCAAGCTCCCTCAATGTAACATTTTGAAGTTATAGTTCTAAGATTTCAAAAGCCTCCTCAAGGAACAATGAAAATTTCATTATTCAAGTTGACCAGGGCAATACCATCATCATTTTGAATATGCATGAGAATGTCTACAAAATTCTTAGTCTCCTTAATACCTCTCATCCACCTTAGTGATCATCTAAATGTTGAGAGACACGACAAAAAATAATCATTAATATTTCAATTAAATTTAATGCTATCCTAACACATCCTATTTGAAAGCTCGAGTTTAAATACAAATGAGAAAGATTCCTTCTATATTTACACTTGTGTCTTAAAGTAACACAAATTTTAGAAATCCACCTTGATCACTAATCTAACTTTTAAAACACATGTAATATTTATAGACATTTTAATAATAGAGATCTAATAAAATTAATATTCTATAAGATTTCAGTTTCATTTTAACAAATATGTATGCAAATTTCTTTTCTTTTTATAAGGCCTTTACTAAAGATAGCACATAGTTGATTCCCTTTAATGATCGTACCACATATAATTTATTTATTTTAACAATATGAATGCACGTTTTTTTATTAACCCTTTATCAAAGTGGCACCTAGTTGACCTCCATTTTTTTATCATTTCATGTATAATTTGGAAGAATTCATTTAATAAAACTTATTTGTTTTTATGGTTTACCCATTGTGAAAGACCATTACTACTATTAATGTGCATTAATAGATATAGGAAACTTGTCTTGTTATGGAGGTAATCTATAGAAAAGAAACAATGCGCTTCCAATTAGCCATTTAAGCATAAGAGACTTCACACCTTTGACCAATTTAGATATATTAGAATCCATGTGTTTTCCCTTTGAGTCAACCCTTCAACCACTCCATTTTTAAGTCTTGGTTGTTGTCATATATCATCTCAATGTGAATGGACCACACAATATTCTTAATCCTAGTTACAAAGTCAATACAAGGGGTAGTGACTTGGGTGAGTATGAAGTCAAAGCTTGTAAGAAAATTAAAGGCTAAGGGATTGCAAGGTGTGCTAGAGAAATTAATAACTAGATTTATTTTATACTTTTAAATATCAATGAGAGAGAGGTTACAAAAAAATGAGAAAAGTGAAAGCAAGGATGGGGAGCACAATCTAAAGACAAGGAGTTAATTTAATAAGTGATAAATGCATAAACCTAGTAGAACAATGGCTAGGTAAAATGTTCTTAGTCTTAGGCTTCATGTTCCAATATCATTCTTTTGAGTCACATCCTAAGCCCATTCCCATTTGTATTTAGGATTAGGAAAAAAATTAAATTTTAATCTCTTTAATAAACTTATTAATTCTCTATTCTTTAATTTTCTTAAAAGAATCTTGGATATTATAAGAAACCCAACCTCCACAATTTATTTTAAATTCCTAATTGACAATGAGAGTGTTATGTAATCTCTTTCTGATGAGATGGTAGAGTAAGTTAGACAATATTTATTGGTAGATTCAGTGTACATCAAACCTCCTATATTCAATATTGTCAAATCCGAGCTTTAGGCTTTCAAAATTCACTCAAGAGTAACAATGAAATTGTCATTGTCAAATTAGAAAAGAGTAATACCATCATCATTTTGAATAGGCATGAGTATGTCTCCAATATCCTTTAGCTTCTCAATATCTGTCATTCACCAAAGAGATCATCCAGATGCCCTTTCTATAAAGTTTAGAGACACAACCTAAAATAACACATTAATATTTTATTTAATGATATTTTCTCCTAATACACACTCTCTTCAAAATATCCCAATTAAATAGAAATGAGATAGATTCTATCTAAATTTACACTTGCAATTTATTTTAAGAAAACTTTTATAAGTCACTCAATTGACAAATTCAAATTATATATATCATATATAAACATTCAATCAATTTGGAGGTAATAATTTTGATTTCTAAGAAAAATTTCAATGTTATATTAACAATATGTGTGTATAATTATTTAGTTTTTCTTAATGAGGTGTTTACAAAAATGTTACTAATTGATTCCCTAAAAAAATATTTTAATAGTGCTTATATGGGAAGGGAATTGGAGGCCATTGTAGCTAATTCATGTTCACTAAGCATTAAATGATTGAATTTTGAAAAAAATTGGTTGTCTTTGTATTCAATATAAGTAGCTATTATTTTATCTTTCTGGTAGTTAATACTGTGAGATTCATTATACACACAATGGTGAAAAAGAGGTCATTTTTAATTGGTATCCCATACTTATTCCCTATTGACATTTAACCATTCACTTTGTCCATAAACAAATTGCACAATTGATTCAATACTTATGCATAAATGCATCAATAATCACGCACTATTGGTTCTAGTAAAGCTATAAAATTGGTGGGATCACCTTGTGGTATAGTGGTTTGTTGATTGTATTATTAATGGTACAACTTGTTGATCACAATTATTCAATTGTGTATTATCATTAATGTTTACACAAATATAGTGATGTTACACAAATGTCTATACCCAAGCCAAGCACAGTCAGTGTATGCCGTGTTCTCTCAGGCATTAAAGAAGACCAAAGTGATTTTCAATTCTAACTGAGTTCACTCGAGCATTATAATAACTGTCGAGCATTGAAGGATTACAGTGTTAACTGAGTTATACTTTTAGTGTCAGCCGACTAACAACAATTTATATTTAAGGTTAATTGGTTATATGCAACCGACAGACTTAAGTCTTATTATTTATTTGGAAGGTTATTCAAGCCAACTTGACAAGGCTTATCATATATATATATA
>MU213563.1:400533-434045 GCA_018584345.1 Thuja plicata
AAGGACAGAACATACAGATCTGCAATAGAATATTCGATCACTGAGGATCAAGTTTTAAAGCCAGAGCAGAGATCTGAATCAGCAAAGGCAGTTGGTTCGACAAATAGTTACTCAACTCATTTCCAACAATTGGTATCAGAGGATTTGGTACTTTCAGGAAAGGTTTCAAGGCCTAAGCTAAAGATCAGAGATGTCTTATAGAAGGGAGATCCCCAATCTTAACAAAGAAAACTTTGCTGCATGGCAAGATTTGATGAGGCTACATCTATCTATTATTGGAGACACTGGTTTGCAATCTTATATTACAAGTATGTGGAACCACCGAGACCTATGTCTATAGATCAGATGATGGACATGAAGAATCACAACATAATGATGATTGATATAGCTTCCTCACTTAGCCATTCTAAATTTGATGAAGTCAAGGGTTGTCCTACTGCCTATGATATGTGGAAGAAACTACATGGTAGATATGGAGGAGACGACAATGTAAAGAGAGCCAAAACAGAAAGTCTCAGAGGTCAATTTGAGCAGATGAAAATGAAATAAGGAGAACACATTAGAAAATACAGTGAAAGAATCAAGAAAAGTGTTAGTTGCATCAGAGCTGTTGGTGGAACAATTGAAGACAAAATAATGGTTAGTAAGGTATGGATAACTTTACTTCCTATCTATGCAATTAGAGTTTTAGCTATTCAAGAGATGAGGTGCAGTAATGATATAACTCTAGATGTATTGGTTAGAAGGATTACAACTTTTAAGTTGGACCACTTTGACAATTATTCTCCTAATCCTAACAATCTTGAGTTTGCATTCAAAGATAAATTAAACCTTGGGATTATGGATGGAAACTCAAAAGGAAAATAGATCGACAGTGATAGTGATGATGATTTTGATGATTCTAATATGGAAATCATTGAAGGATTACTTGCAAAGAGAGCTGCCAAAGGAAAGTACAAGGAAGAATACCATTGATTTTCTTTTCATCTGATGAGGTTGGTCACATTGCTACTAAGTGTCCAAACAAAGAAGACAAAGGTGAGATAATTTTCAACAAGTACACAGGAAAGAAAGATTTCAAAAGTTACAAAAGCTACAAGGACAAAGGTAAAAAATATTTTTATATTGCTAAAGATTCTGATAGTGATGAAGATGAAGATGAAATGGTTTACATTGCTATTAAGGATGAGTCAGATAATGAAGATAATGAAAAGACTGCACTTTACTCTCATATTAGCAAGAATGGCACTTGGATAAGTCATAGTGGTTGTTTTCACCACATGACTTGTGATAAAACTAAATTTGAACATATTGAGCACTATGATGGTGGGAGTGTTAGTTTTGGGAATGATGAACCTTGCTATGTGAAAGGTAAAGGTAGTATTGCTCTAATTGAAGGAATCAAATGTGATAATGCTTATTGGGTTGAAGGACTAAGGCGTAATATACTAAGTGTGGCACAACTGTATAAAATTGGTTTCAAGGTAGAATTCATAAATGGTAAGGCCAAGCTCCTGGATGGTAAAGGAAACCTAGTTGGAACTGGCAGAGAAACAAAAGGTAATCAGTTCTATCTTGATCTCATTGAAAGTTCATGGTTTATTGCACAAGTAGAAGAAAGATGGTTATGGTATAAAATGTTGTGTCATGTGAATTTTGATAACCTGGTCAACATAAGCAAGAACAAAAGAGTAAGAGGTATTCCTATTATGAAGAAACCTAAATTGGCAATATGCAAACAATGTCAAATTGGGAAGATGGGCAAAACTAGTTTTAAGAGCAAGAATTAAAATACAGAAAAAGTCTTGGAATTGGTGCATACTGATTTGTGTGGACCAATTGGAACAACAAGTTACACAGAAGAGAGGTATTTCATTCTATTTGTTTATAACCATTCCAGAATGATGACTATTATGTTTCTCAAAGAAAAATAAGAAGCCTTTCAGAGGTTTAAGTGGTATCTTGCTAGAGTTGAGAAATAAATAGGAAATAAACTTAAATGCCTAAGATCCGATAGAGGAGGTGAATTCATTTCTAATGAGATCAATAAATTTTGCAATGAAAAAGGAATCAAGAGATAAGTATCTGCGCTAGGTACACCACAACAAAATGGGATAGAAGAAAGAAGAAATAGATCTATTATGGATTGTGCAAGAACCTTGATGATTGAAAACAATGTTGCTACCAAATACTGGAAGGAAGCCATCAGCACTGCAATTCACACCTTGAATAGAGTTCAACTGAAGAAAGGTACTGAGAAGACACCTTTTGAATTATGGTATATCTATAAATGTAATGTTCGTTATTTCAAAGTATCTGGAAGTAAATGTTACATATTGAAGGAAGCAAGAAATGTAAAATTTGATGTCAAAGGTGATGAAGGCATATTTCTAGGCTACTCCTATAAAAGCAAAGCATATAAATGTTTGAATCTTACTACTCATAAAGTCATAGAAAGTGTACATGTAAAGATTGATTTGTTTGCAGAGAGAAGTGAAGAACAGAGCAGTAAAGAGCCTGGGGACTATAGAAACTTTGTATATTATGAACCTAATACTATACCTAAGACACATACAATGATGATTGGACAACAACCATGTCAACCACTGAATTCATCAGCATAAATCTTGTTGCAAAATATGCAACCCAAGTTGCTAACTATTGAAACCGAGTCTCAGACTGAACAAACCAAGTCACAGATAGAGGGAACTGAGTCACACACAGAGGCACCTAAGTCTCAGACAGTGGCACCCAAGTCTGAGACAGTGGAACCCGAGTATCAAACAGAAGAACAGAACATAATGTTTGAACATGGTGAACCAAGTCGAACAAGCCCAGAATCAAAGAGGAAGGAACCTATACTTGCAAAATATGTCAGAAGGCATCATGCGCCTGAGAAAATAATTGGAGATCAGACATAAGGTATAATGACAAGGAACAAAATTAAAGGTACATGTTTGCTTAGTGAAATTGAACCTAGAACTATTAAAGATGCGTTGAATGATGAAATCTGGATAGAAGCCATGAATGAAGAGATTGAGTAGATAGAAAAGAACAAAACCTGGACTCTTGTACCTAGACCAAAAGACAAGAATGTGATTGGTACTAAGTGGGTTTTTAGAAACAGAATAAATGAAAAAAGTGAAGTTTCCAAAAATAAAGAAAGATTAGTGTGTAAAGGATAGGCTCAAGCAGAGGGTATTGATTATGGAGAAAATTTTTCTCCTGTTGCAACACTTGAAGGAATCAGAACTCTTCTGGCCTATGCTGCACATAAAGTATTCTAGGTATACCAAATAGATGTAAATTTTGCATTCTCAAATGAAATTCTTGAAGAGGAAGTCTATATTGAGCAACTTGAAGGTTTTGTAGATCCTAAGAAAAAAAAATGGTTTGCAAACTGTACAAAAACTTGTATGGACTAAAGCAAGCTCATAGAGCCTGGTATGAAAGATTGCATGGTTACTGGATAAGTATTGGATTTAAGAGAACTAATGACAATAGTAGCTTGTACATCAAAGAAGGACCTCAGAACAAGATACTATTAGTAGAGATATTTGTTGATGATATACTATTTACTGGATATGATGATTTATGCAAAGCATTCTCTGAAGCTATGAGTAAGGAATTTGAGATGTCTATATTTAGAGAAATCAAATTCTTTGTTGGTTTACAATTTTATCAGATGAAGGATGCTATCTACATTACCCAATCTAAATATATGAAAGAGATACTGAAGAAATTTGGAATGGAAGATTCCAAACCAGTTAGGACACCTATGTATATTGGATATAAGTTGTCTAAGGATGATGACTCAAAGGAGGTAAATCAGGCTACCTATAGATCCATGATTGGTAAACTTCAATATGTTGTTCACACTAGACCTAATATTGCATTAGTAGTTGGTATTTTTGCAATATTTTCAGCTAAAGAGAATCATTTAATGGCTATGAAAAGGATTCTGAGATATCTTAAGGATATTGAAGAGTATCGATTATGGTATAAGAAAGGAGTAAACTTTGATTTGAAGACTCTTAATGATGTTGATTGGGTAGGAAGTGTTTATGACAGAAAGAGCACAAGTGGTGGAGAGTTATTCCTTGTCAAGAGGTTAGCCTCCTGTACAAGAAAGAAACATAATTGTATTTCTCAGTCTACAGTAGAGGCAGAGTATGTTGCTGCAGAAGTGTATTGTTCAAATATCAAATGGTTCAAACAACTATTGTCAGGTATGAAGGAGTAAATCAAAGAACCAGTTATTATCTACTGTGAAAACACTATTGCAATTAACATTTCAAAGAGCCATGTGATGCATACTAAGACTAAGCATGTTGCAATAAGGCATCATTTCTTGAGAGAATTAGTTCAGGACAAGGAAGTAAGGTTTAAATATGTGAATACTAAAGAACAAATTACAGACATATTCACAAAATTGTTACCTAAGGATGCACTCTTTTATCTTAGAGGAAATTTAGGGGTTATTCCCCTAACTGAGGCTCACTAATAGACATATTAGTGATGCATCAACTGAGCTACGAAAAATATTTAACATGTTGATGTAGATTGTCAGAGCTTATTCCATATGAATCAGTATACCAGGTACACTACAATTCATTGGGTAGAGTCTTCAGTATTGGTTGTCAAAGAGGGAGAGATTATTGATGTCATGCCAAATAAATTATTTAAGGAAAGATGATTGAGGGAAAGATTATTGATGACAGCGGGAGAAATTTTATCAGAAACATAGATTAAGGTAAGAGGGAGAAAATCATATTTCAGTGATTGTGAAGATAGAGGGATTTTTTCTGGATGAGAATAAGAATGAAGCTAAGGACATTAATAAAATTTTATTCTTGTGTCTGTTCCTCTATAATTCTTTGTATTATGATATGTTGTGTTTCCATCAATGCCAAAGAGGGATATTGTTGATGACAATTATTCAATTATGTATTGTCATTGATGTTTACACAAATATAGTGATGTTACACAAATGTCTATACCCAAACCGAGAATAGTCAGTGTATGCCACGTTCTCTCGGGCATTGAAGAAGACCAAAGTGATTTTTAGTTCTAACCGAGTTCACTCAGGAATTACAGTAATGGTCAGGCATTGAAGGATTACAGTGTTAACTGAGTTATGATTTTAGTTTCAGCCGACTAACAAAATTTTACATTTTATGGTTAATTGGTTATATGCAGCCGAAAAACTTAAGTCTTATTATTTATTTGGAAGGTTATTCAAGCCAACTTGACAAGGCTTATCATATATATAAGGTCAAGTTTGGATTGAATGTGTGTGATTTTTGTGAAGAGTGAAGGTGAAATTACATCAGATTTTGATTAAGGACAGAACATACAGAGCTGAAACAAAATATTTGATCAGTGAGGATAAAATTTTAAAGCTAGAGTAGAGATCTGAATCGACAAAGATAGTTGCTTGGACAAATAGTTACTCAACTCATTTCCAACACAACCAAGATTCAAAAATCTACTTGGCCCAAATGATGATAATTCTATTTTGGGATCAGAAATGAGCCCTAATCCCATTATTTACCTACGAGAAAAAAGATTGTAAAATTGGTCTAATTACTAACTTCTTTGCTAGCTATTGGGTATACTAATGGATGACTATTGGCCCATTAGAATATTTTTTAGCATACATTTATTTTTTCATATCTAATTAATAGTAATTGAAACATGGGTAGTAACTAGGTCATTTCCTCTAATTTTGCTAGGTTTTGATCAGATGCAAAATATCGATATTACTAAATTATCTCTCATTTATAAATACATGATGCTTTCTTTATCACTAAGGCAACAATGAAGGTGATATAGAGATTTTTTTTGTTATATTAATAATCAATGAAGAAGGAGAGTGGGAGCAGGAATACAGGGGGGTGGAAAGTATGGTTTCTAAAAATGATGAAGAGGAAGGAGACTAGGAAAAAGATGATGGAAACCCAGTTCTCTTTAGGGCAACCTCAAATTTTAAAGCCCATTGTTTGATGCCACTCTTATTGCTTTGGTATGGATGTAATAGGAGAGGGTGGGGAACGAATTGGCAATAGGGGAGGAGTTCATATCCCTCTATGTGCCTCCCCCTCCCCCTCATTATCCCAGGCTTGGGTTATTCAGCATTGAGGTGAACCACTTTTTTCATGATAAGATGTTTTTTGTTTATTTGACCATGATGAATAAGCTTGTCTTTCTCTGGATAGTTTTCAAAGAAGAAATGTGTAATGAGTCCTTCAACTATCTTTTTTTCCCCAACATAGTTTGGGCATCATAGTGTTGGACTGGTGGCTTGAGTTTATAAAGCCTCATTGGCACTATTATGGATGAGAGGTGGTATTTTTTGCCTACCTTTGATGAGGCTTTGGTTATTGTTGTATGTTGAAGAAGTCATAGGGTATAGAGAGGAGCCACTTCTCCTCCTCATGGTGAAGGTTTTGAGATCCATAGGGTTATCCTTGCATTTTCAAGATCCATCTTTTTGTGTGCTATCGTTGACATTGTTGTTTATAGCGGTATGCACTAGATAGCGGCTGGGGAGAAAATGAGTAGGGTTAGCGGTGAACCTAGGGTTCTATGCACACTTGTGTTTTTCATCTCTAGCTCATGCTTGCAGGAGGAGATGTTGTTAGAGGTCTAAAGGTTTCAAGTTCCTAAATCCAATGGAGTAGGTTTCTTGGCTCTGTTCATGCCTTGTTAGTAAAGAAACTTGAGTGCTTGGTGGATTTCTCATTGATGATTCTCTTTGAGGATATAATTGTGGTTGGGATCTTAGTTGTTCAGTCTATGTTCTTTCACTATTGCTATAGAACCATTTCTATTGGGTGGTTAAGAGCTTCTATTTAGGGCTTGTGTGTGGAGGAGCCATATTTTTAGCTCTAAAGGTAGGATTTTGGTGCATCTTTATACCTTAATTTTTTGAATCATCTTTTCATGGAGGGCTCTGGAAAGGTATGTTTCTCAGTTTGTACTCTGTATGTGTCTTTATGGCATTAGGAAGAACTTGATTCAGATCCAATGTGTGTTTAAGAAGAATGAATATGTGCTCTTTGATAGTAAGTGAATGCCTTATGCTTCTATGGATAGTGGTGGATATTTCAATGTTTTCTTTATTTTTAGTAGCTAGATGAATGCTAGTAGTTCTCAAGGGCTCATTCTATCTATGAAGTGTTTTGGTTAGGATTTTGGCTAGCTAATTCTATGTATTTTCTTTATTTTGACTTGAGATTCTTATGGGATACGTCCTATATGGATTTTATGGAGGAGAATCCCTCCCTTATTGACGTGGGGGTTCTACTTATAGCTAAGTTGTGGGATTTCCACATTTTGGTTTTTTTTATCACTCTCCTATTCTTTATAAAGGTGGGGGCTTCTCCTATTGATGTAGGGAGTTGAATAGGGAGAAAGGTTCATGGATGGTCTATGTGGTTATTTCTCTATTGCTGCTAGATGGATGATAATTATTTGGTTTTGTGCTCTATCTATTTTCTCCTCTATAGCTCCTATTGAGGTGGGACCCTCATCTAGGATGGGGATGAGGAGTTATACTAGTGAGGAGATCAAATAGAAGATATTTGTTAGTTACATTTGAATGGTCCAGGGTGCAGATTCAGATCTCATTGTGAAGGTTTGGGTAACCTTGAAAGTACTTCTCCTCTTTAACATCTGGTATATTGAGAGATTTTGAGGTTGCATGGATAGGTTTCCATCCTTGTTTGTTCTCTTGATTAGTTTTTATGAAGGTTTAGGGCCCTTAAAAAAAACCTTGAAAGTTTTTAGTTCCTTTCAAAAACCCTCTTTAGTGATTTTCCATGGCAACCTTATCTATTTTAATTCTATTTTTTGATGTTTTCTTGGTTGTCTGTTGTTCAGCTAAGCTAAATGCTTATCTTTCATTGTAAAAAGGATCAAGGACCTTTCAATCCTTGTTGACCTAATAAAAAAAATGAAGAAAAGAAAGCATATTATTATTCATTTTTCATCCATGTTGGAAGGATACATGTATATGTAAATCTAATCTTGAATACTCCCTCTTTTTTATAGTATATATCAAGGTTGTGTTTGTACTAGTTCATCATGTTGTCCATATTTAGTAAATACCACATCATCATTGTATTCATTCCCCTTCAAAGAATATTAAGATTTATTTGCTAATGCAATTATTTTATATTTATAATTTACTTAACACTTTTGAAATAAAATTATGTTTCAAATTTTAAATGCAATAGTAATAAAATATAGTTATTTTTATATTTATATTAAATTTTGAAAATAGAAAAAATATTTTTAATTAAAAGTTTAACTATTAGGAAAAATTATAATGAAAAAACACATTAGATCAATAACGAATCTATGATATATGATAATTATGTTTTTTAATTCAAAATTTTAAATATTTTAAATAGTCAAGATATTATGTCCTTTCAACTCCATACTTTTTAGCTTGAGTAATTTATTATAAAGGATAATTTGTTACAAAAGAAGGAGAAGAAACAAAGAATTTTATAAAATGTTTTAAAGATTTCAAGTTTCTTTTCAGTGTGTTATATTTTTCATGATAAATGATTAATTAAATTAAATTTCTTATATTACATAATTTTTTTTATATAAGATCATTATTTATTAAAAAATGATAATTAAAAAAAATACATTTCTACCTTTTTAAAACAAAAATCAAAGTGATGGAAGCCACTAATTTTTTTTATTATATTAAAGAAAATATTAGTTTACAAAATATTCATCCAATCAACCATGGGTTATGGTCAATAAACGTCTATGATTCCAAGCCATAATATAAATAATGAATAACCAAGAGGAAAAAGGTAGCACCATCCACCAACCCATGTAGAAATATGCAAGAAAGTGACTAGAATTCAAAGATACATAATATTGATCAATGATGAGCAGAATGCCTCTATGAAGAAGAGGCAACATCCCTAGATGTATTAGACATGGAAGGAGGACAAAATATATCTTCCAAATAATCCAAAAGAAGCAATAATTAATTTGTTTCCCTCTGTGGAAGTAAGATCCATATTATCAATCAAAAAATCCAATTTAGTAGGAAGTAAAAACCTTCATGAGGAGGAACAACATGTAGTAGAGGAAAAAACAATATATCAGAGGCATCACATTCTTTATTGTGAAGAAAAATAGTTCATATTTCCAATAAATCTTGAAGAGAAGTAAAGACCAACCTAGGATCAAAGATTTTAAGAAATCTTCCAAATTCTTTAACAGATTCTTGAATTGTTCCATCCTGCACATGAAATCTGACAACAAAAAGAAATTATTGAAGACCATTGTTAACCATGAATTTAGAGAAGTTTACTAATCCACCAATAGGAAAGGAACCATATTAAAGTATATGGAAATTAATAAAGTGAAACAATATATTTTCCTCATATAAAGAATCATTTAACAAGTTACTATAAATTGAGTGAACAAATGTAGCATCTAGAATAAGGTCCATTAGATTTGTAAAAAAATGTGATACCATCTCAGAAGATAGAGTAGTAAAATGAATAATAAGCCAATCATTACCTATCAAGGTTCAAATAGCTTCCTCAACATGAGAACAAGACAAGTTCAAAACCAAAACCAAATATTTGTATCTCATTATAAATTTTTATGATTAACTATTTTAATAATTTTATTAGAAAATTAAAGTAATTTTTATAATAATTAGAAAAAATATTATAAACATTTCAATAGCACCAAATTTAAATCTTCTAAAATATTGAAGAAAAAGCTCACAATAACATATTGACTCAAGGTTAAAGGAGATGTAATTGACTATCCAACTTTCCATCCAAACACACAAAACACAACAAAAAATAGAATGTGAAAGAGAAAACTCACTTATATTATTGAAAATAATAATCAACATGTATACAGGCTTACAGTTCACCTATTGGCTACACATGCAAGCTCATAGGCTTCCATGGGCTTATAACAACGATCCTATCAGGACAAAAAAATAAAAAATCTCCTTTTATCCTAACTATCCATCCCTAAGTACTATGCAACTACTAATAATGATATTCTATGCTCATTTACATGTTTAGATATCATATTCATTTATTTATGATGGTCTACATCAACCTCGTAGGTTCTAAGCTAGTTTAATGTGTGTTCTGACAATAATTTCTTGAAGAGGCACCAAAGATTAGCACATTCCTATTTTATTGTCAGTGGACCTTTCTTGATGTTTCTTATCCTCTTATCTTTCCAACCCTTCACTCTGAAAATGTTAGATTTATGCTTTGCACACTAATATTATTGGGTCCATTCTGAGTTACTTTGGCATGCTCTTATGCCAGACCCCTATGGATATTTGAAAAGTGTGCCTTGCACAATCCAGGTGTTCTCCAAACTATTCAATCTCAATCTACAAGATCCAAGTTGTATGCTCAAGTTGTTTGTTCATCTATTTGGCTAATTATTGCTTGTATTCCTTATTTTAAATGTTGTGCCTGATATAACTGTCTAATATCAATTCAATATACTCTAATAGTGATTTTTGTAGTCATTTCTAGGGTATGGTTTCTATATCATCCTTTAGCACTTAATGAAACTGATAGGGATCCACAAAAGTAAAGATCAATGAAATTTTGACACCCTCTAGTAACTAAAATTTATAAGTATGTCTAGAATCAAATTTTTGGATGAGTTTATAGGTTCCAAACTTTGTGATCTTTCATTTGGTGTATGTGCCAGCCAAAAATATCTCTTTCCAAAGGTAGATCATGACCGAGCTTTCCATTCTACAAATTCCTTCGATCACTTATTGGTGTCTTATCACTCTTTGTACTAGTTTTTCATGACTTCTAGGTGTCACCAGACCATAGTATAGTTAATATCCATATGTATTGCAAACTCTTCTACGTTCATACTTGTCTTAATAAGTGTTCTATTATCTTTGAGTTTGATCACACCTCTAGGACATAATCCAAGAAAAAATTAAAATGGTGCCCTCTCGGTGCTCTGGCTCACTGAATTGATAATGCAAAATCTACTTGTGGTAGAACCTCCTATACTCCTAGGAGGGATATTTTCTAATGAAGCAGTTATGACCATTTATTCTATGAAAATGATAAGAAATGTTATAGTAATAAATGGTGTATTTAGGACTTTTAAAGGAAAAATAATCCAATCTAAGAGGAGTTGAGAATAGAGTTTCAACTAAGAAGGGGATATGAAAGTGAAGATAAAGATATTACATAACCAAAGTTGATGAAAAATTAGAAGATAGTGAAGATGAAACTTAATAAGTTATTTTTTTAAAAGCCATAGACAGACATACCTCTTCCCTCTCTTGAACCTCTGGTACATCAGGTGCATTCATCATTTCTATAAACCCCATTCGTTGATGTTTATAGAAGAGACAAAAAAGACTATATCAATCTATAAGTACATGTTTAATCATATTACATTTTTGAAAAAATTAATTCTCAATTGTGCTTGAATAAATAATTTAATCTTTTCAAATAATTATGCCAATTAAATATTTTTATCAATTACCTCTTGGCATTTAGGCATCTGTAAGGATGCCTCTTGATGTTTAGGTTTCCTAGAGGATGTCTTTCCCTCATGAGATGTCTTGGACATATGTTCCGTACCCTAAGAGAAATACAATTAATTGTAGAGTAATCAATATAAAATTAAATATAAGCTAGAAAACCAAATTTTAAATGAGTGGCATAAATTTAATAAAAAATATAAATAAGAGGCGTGTAAAATATGATACCGCATAGCTTTCTAGGCCAAAGTAAATGGACAAAAGAATGACATCATCAATTTGGGAAATCTATTCCCCTAGGAACCTCGATCAAACACCAAATAAATATAAACTAGAGAGTTAGTATATATTATCAAAAAATATTTTAAAATCAAGGTATTATTATATTTTAACATATTATAAACATTTTACCACTGGTGTCAAAGCTATAGTTGCACTAGAAGTTGAAGGAATATTTCATGGTTTACTACCAACAATCGTTGCATCTTGAAATGCATATTATTCATCTATCAATTTAAATTGATATATAAATAAAACTTAATTTATGTTTATAAGTTTTAAGTGATTAATAAATACAATTTCATAAATACAAATCAACATACCTATATATGTTCTTGACTAGAAAATACCATATTTATTAGGTCATCCCTGAGGGCCATAACCTCTAAAATGGAAACCTAACACCTACCCCCACAACATGTACAAGAATGGGAAGCAGAACCATCCTTATGGAAAATGGTATCTACCCCAAAATATATCTACTAATAGTTGGGACACATATAATAGATGTGCTTACTAGGGCTAGGTGATGTAGTTGACAATGAGCCAGGTGGCGCAAGTGCTACATGATCATGCGGTACAAGATACTTTGCTAAATGTGTGCCATGTTGAATAATGACATGAGTTAATAAGGTAGATTCCTAAAGATTCTATAACTCCATAGAATCCTTCAGAGCTATTGGGATCATGATTTGAACCCTAATTTTAACAACTAGAGGTATACAATTTTGGGAGTCTACAACCCTCTGAGCCCCTAGTCTATCTTGGGTAGAGCCTCTACCTCTACCCTGTAACTCCCTCATTTCAAATTAGTTCAGACACTCACTAACTCATAATATAATTTCCTTAGCAAATACAATAGAACCTCATAATTATTACAAGGTGGTTGATCAAAGATCATATACTACTTATCCCAAAATGCATTTTTATCCCGATGTGATTACACCAATGTATAGGAAACCTCTTTGAATTAAGAGATAAGGTCTTATTATTTTTAGGGTTCCTTTATTTATCAAATTTTTTCACCCCACTATGACAACCTAGTAGAATAGAATGCATGACATCTATCCCTATATGTACCACATTTTGTAACTTGTCTTGATACATACTTGGCACTATTAGCGAAGGGGGGTGTGTTTTGTGTGCTTGCATCTCTCTCTTTTTGGTGCTCTTTTTGCTTTCAATTGTGGGTTCTCCTAAGTTTCCACTTGTAACTCCACATAATTATGCAACATGGAAATATAATGTATGGAGTAAATTAATGGAAAAGAGGTTTAAATTATTTTGATTATTGAATAATTTCAAAACTCCCAGAACCTAAGGATGATGTTAATAAAAAAATTAATGACTCATTAAAAGTTTTATGACTCTTAGTACTTTGAGAAAATATATTTCACCTACTCACATCTTGCATGTTGTTAAATATGAGACAATCAACGAAGCGTGGGATAAACTTGCACAATTATATGGTCAAGTGGATGAGATTATGAGATACACTGTTGATAGTGCATTTCTTAGTTTTGATCCTAATAATTTTGACACAATTCAAGACTACGTCAGTAAGGAGAATGAGCTAAGATCTCAACTTAAAGATTATGGTATTGACAAGAAGGACACATAGTTAGTCTTCAACTTGTTGGGGTAGCTTCCTTTGGAATATGTATCTTAATTGTTTCAATTTTTTTGACTCATCAATTGAAAATGGGAATTTATTACAGTGCACCTTTATTTGATTCTTTTGCATAAATATTGATGCTTGAGAAATCAAAGTTAATCAACAATGAACATGAGCATTCTCAATTTAACTTGGCCACATGCATTGGTGGGTAGTCATGATAAATGATCCAACAAGAAGAAAAATAAATCTATGCTTAAGCCACACAAGGATAAACCACACTCTTCCTCCCCTCAACAAAGAAATTCATCATACTCTCTTAATGTGCATATTGCAAGAAAATGGACATTCAAAGAACACCATTTTTGTATGAAGGATATTGATGAATTTAACCATCTTCTTGAGAAGAATAGAATAAATTTTCCTTCAAGAACTTCTAATTTAGCTTCTTCTTCACAAAATATAGAAGTTAATAAGAAGATGAGTCACACATTTGGGACATATAACATCTCTTTACGCTACTACAGGTCATGATTTAGGGATATGACTTCTAGATTTAGGAGCTTCTCATCATATGGAATCTTGAAATTCTATTAACTCTTTATTTGAGCCTTGCAAAATGACATCGATATGGGAAATCATACACATATAAATGTCATTGGAAAAGGATCCATTTATATTGGGCATGACAACTTCACTGATATATTGTGTGTACCTTACTTAACCAATAATCTTCTTTCCACCTATCAAATCAGTCATGGTGCCACAAGGAAGACTATGAAGTTCACTCTTGATTTAGTTATCATTAGGGACTTGGCTAATGAAACCATCATATCTATTGGGGTAGTATATCATGCATCTCTATTGTACTCCTTTCTACACCTTGTTCCCATTGATGAATATGATTCTTAAAATGATGATCATATTTCTAGAGTGGATACTTATCTTGAGGAGAACATTGGTTACTAGAACTTGGGTATTGTCACATGTTATCCATGTTTTGAGCCTTGTATTCCATCTCCTTCTTTTGAGAACATGTCTACTATTTATCCTGACGATGCTTGATATTATATGGGTATTTATGAATTCAAACATCTTCTTGAGAAGAATAGAATCAATTTTCCTTCCAAGATGTCTACTTTAGCTTCTTCTCCACAACAAATAGAAATTAATAAGGAAAAGAGACACATTTTTGAAAAGTAAGAAAAAATGAAAATATATTTATGCTACTATAGGTCATGATTTAGGGAGATGACTTCTAGATTCAAGAGCTTCTCATCATATAGAATCTTCATAGTCTATTAACTCTTCATTTGAGCCTCACAGCATGCCTTTGAGATGGGAAATAATACGCACATGAATTTAATTAGGAAAGGATCCATTGACATTGGGGAGGAACCTTCACTAATTTATTGTGTGGACCTCACTTAACTAAATAATCTTCTTTCCATCTATCAAATCACTCATGGTGCAACAAGGAAGACTATGGAGTTCACTCATGATTTATTTATCATTAGGGACTTGGATAGTGGAGCTATCATAGTTACTGTGCTGGTGGATCATGCATTTCTATTGTAATCCTTTCCTTAATTTATTCCTATTGATGATTGTGATTCTTAAACTGATGATCTTACTTCTATTGTGGATACTGAGCAAGAGAAGAATATTTGTTACTAAAACTTGGGTATTGTCACAAATAATCTATTTTTTGAACCTTTCATTACACATCATTCTTTTTAAAACACATACTATTTCTCTTGATGATGTTTGTGATGCTACATTTTTCACTTTGTATGATTCAACACAACATGATATAAACTGCCATCCAAAAATCATCCCTTGAGTGATTACTTAACAAACATTATAGGTCTATCTATGGATTCTTGTCTTTTAGATTTGGGAGATACCATTGGTGATGGTAATACTCTCTTCAATGAATATGATCATTCTTTAGTTGTTGTGAGGGAAAATTTTACTATCTTCTTCATTCTTTACATGATCATTTTTCATAGTTTGACGTCAGTGCAGATACTTTGGACTAGCATTTGGAGGTCTCTTTATCTTCAAAAGAGATACCCGAGTCTTTGAATATTCTTCTACATTCATCTCCACTAGATCTTGGTTTTTATTTTTCCCCAATGTGGTCTAGTACAATTGATTTAGAGGTGGCAACTTTCAACATCAACATTGGGACACTTATACAATTTTGAGAGATTCCATTCATCTTGATATTTCTTCCTACATATATAAACCTTTTATTTTATTTCTTCTTAAGGGGACGAACACTATTTAATAATTGTGAATCATCTTATACATCCAATTTTGAGAATCTACCATTGATGTACACAATACATTGAGGGGGGATACTTGGTCTCTCTTCTTCTCTCTTATGGGGGAATTTTTCCTCAAATGAGGTTTTGTCCTCATTATTTTTGAGAGTTATTCTACATTTATATGTCTCTTTTGGGGAGAAGTTGGATCCCATGTGGTTTCCTCCTTTTATCCACTTGTGAGAGATTTCATTGCATTTGTACATAGGTAACTAACATGGCCTAGTATCTGACACCCATTTTGCATTGTTAGCTTTTGCACATTTTCCCCAAATTTCACTTGAGGTGGGGTGTTGGTGTAATTAAGACATTTTACCTTGGTTATTTCTCACTTAGATACTAATTAAAATTTACTTAAGCTTACTTAAAAAATTGTACTAGAGCATTTGGATCATTTCCACTGTACATGGTGTTATCATGTTATTACATTTTACTTAATGTGTTGACCCCACCTATAGTGCACTTATAACTTGATCACTCTCCACATTTTTTGTACATGTTGCACAAAATTTATTACATATTGGATGATGATGCTCCTTTAGTGGACATGTGATTCCATCTTAGATGGGTGATAAGTACTTCTTAAGTATCATGTAATGAGACAAGGACACTTTTCATTGTCTCATTCACTTCTTTGTACTAACCTTGGTCAAATAACTAAGGACCCTCCTATGTACTATCGTTCATTATAATTATTATATTGTACATTTATAGGAATACAATTTATTCTTGTCATATTCATTCTCTCTTTCTATTATGCTTTTCATTGCCTCTAGATCTTGGGTGGCTACATTCATAGAGAAATCTTACAAAAAGATTATATGTAAATAAAGTTAAATACGAACACACTAGTGAATACTTTTAAAATAAAATTATTGTTTCATTTTTAATAATTATAAAGGAAATTAAAGAACTAAAACCAAATTCTTGGTGTGATTATCCTTACAGAATGTGAGCTATAGATTAATCCAAATATATCAAGTAACAACTATTTTTCCCAACAACTATTCCACCCATCTAATTAGCTGTGTGAAACAACATAAATTAGGGCAAGTCAAATGCTAGAATGTGTATGTCCATCTTATGACAGTTGCCAAACAACTAATAATTACTCATGCAATAAATTTCTTTATCGATGCAAAGTCACCACCTTAATCATTTTTTCTAATAGCATTACTCTTCTACTAGGAACTTAAATATCCTTTCAATTTTAATTGATAATAATTTAGAAATATACAATTATTCTATTAAATTTGTTGGTTTTCAAGCCATATTCATGAAAGTTCCTCTATATCTATGCTCATTTTTTGGTTTTGAATAATACCCTCTATAACATTTCTTATGGTTTGATCATTTGTATCCATAGGTTTTGCTCCCTCTTCGATTCCTTTGTATATATGCTCATTATGATCTTTTGAACAATGTATTTTATAACATTTCTTAAGGCATGCTCATTTATATCCATAGGCATTCTTGAAGCACCATTGTCTCCAAATATAATATTTGTTACTTGTTGGAATTCATAAGATGGGTTAATCTTTAACAAATAGACTTTCCTACTATAAGTTAGAATAATTCAAAAGGAAATTAGAAAGTTTATAATAAATATGGGGGGTGGCATAAAAGAAAGGTAAGAGACTTTCCATGAGGTCATTGAAAGAAAAGAGAAGGATGATGTCTTTAGCTATCTTAAATATTATAAAAGTTGATTTCTAGGATTATATTTAATGTCAAATACCATAATTCATTCATGCCAAGATGGTAGAAGAGACTAAAAGTATTGATTTCTAGTTTTAAGGTACACCTAGCATCCTAGGTGCAATGCTCCCAAGTTAGAGCTTCACACTTTCAAAAGTCCCTTAAGTAACAATGAGATTGTCATTGTCAATATTGACAAGGGAAACACCGTCATATTTTGAATAGTTATGATTTTGTCTACAAAATTAAAAGCCTCCTTAATATCTCTCATCTATATAAGGGATCAACCAAATGCTCTCTCCAACAAATTCATCCACATAACCTAAAATAATACAGTTTTAAATGAAATGACACAACAGATTAGCACATTCTTTGAAAACTCCAATTAAATAGATATGAGAAGTTTCTCTCTATATTTATACTTGTTATATTAATTGAGAAAAATTCTATAAAGTCAACTAATTCACTAACTTAACCTTTAAAACATATGTAGCAATTAGAATCATTCCAATAATCTAGAACTAACAATTCTCATGTCTCTAAAAAATTTCAATACTATTTTAGTAATATATATGTACAATTCTTTTCTTTTTCATAAGAAGTTTACTAAATATAGTGACTAATTAGTTCCCTTTGGATTTTATACTATAATTCATTTAGTAATTTTTTTTTTATAAAAAAATTTATTTATCACAAAATATTAATATTGCTATCATCTTACATTTATCAATACATATTTTTCATTGAAAATAAAATAAAAATATATTATACTTATTTATCATTGAAAAAAAAATATTATAGATCGTTTACAAAACTTATGTTCATTCGAGCATTACAAACTTTTTATTCAGCCATCAAATTAAGACAAATACGAACTCCTTACTATAATCACAAAATATTAAATTTTTATACCATAATCCATTTAGTAATACATTTTTGTTAAAGATTTTATTAATCACAAAATATTAATAGTGCTATCATCTTACACTTACAAACACTAAACACTAGAAACAATGAATGGAAAACTAAGAGTCACAACTTAGAATTACACAATAATTTCCCTCTTGGAATTTGAAAGAGAGTCTCCACAATGAGAACTCATTGCTTCAACCAACTAAGCTAAACCCCTTCGATTTTATATATATATATATATAATTGAAATTATTATAATCGAAACCAAGAAAATGAAACCAAATTCGCCATCCTTGTGGAATGTGAGCCGTGGATTAATTTGAAGTTATCAAGTAACGGCTTCTTTGACCGGCCGTTGTTTCGCCCGTCTAATTAGCTGGAAACAAACCAGCATAAATTAGGGCAAGTCAGATGTTTGCATCCACGCGTCTGCCCTTTGACCTCCGACAAACAACTCAACCGTTTACCTGCTCCCTTTTCAATTCAACTCCGCGTTTCACTATTACCGCTTGTCGGACAGCGAGAAGCAGAAGAGAAGAAAGGGCAACAGCTGCGCTGTGGGATTTACAAGTTCAATGGAGACGCAAGTTTTCAGAAAGAGAAGCACCGTGGGATTTATGGCTGAACATAAAAGGTCTAAACGCCCCAGGGCTTACTTTTCAGAAAGAGAAGCACAAGAGGAGAAAGAGCAGCTACAGCTGGCTGCTTATTCGCTCATGATGATTGTTCAAGCTTATGAAATGGCCTCTACTTCACCCAGATTAAGTTTTCCCACCAAAAGAAAATCAGAGTGGGTTTTGGAGGGTTTTGATATTGAAGCAAATTGTACAGAAATGCCAGGGATAAAAGAGAATAATGAGAAGAGAAGAAATTCCAGGGCATGGAGAAAGAAGAAATACTCATCTTTACAAGCTCTGGAAGGCAAAAGGGAAAGCTTGCATAATATGTCGAATGATTTCCATGACAACAATAATGTTGCCTCTTCTTCTTCTGCCAAGGAGAAGCTTCACATATGCCCGATTTGTGAGAGGGGTTTTAAGAGTGGGAGAGCCCTGGGCGGGCACAAAAGGGCTCATACAAAACATATCTCTATTCATGCAACGTCATCATCTAAAGAGGGTTTCCTAACTGCGTTACCCTTCTCCTAGGGTTTTGTTTCAATTGTTTATTTATTGGACCTGGAGAATTCTTCAATTATAATTCTGGGTTCATGTATATTCCTCCTTGTAACATTTCTTAAGGTTTGATCTTTCATATCCATAGGTATTCTTGGAGCGTCTTTGTCCACAATTATTATTCCTGGGGTTTGCACCTTGTAACATATCTATTCTCAGTTGATTTATCTTTTGTTGCATTGTCTCTATTATGTGTTGTTGCATGCATGCAATGATATAATAAACAATAAATTGGGATTGGGTCTTAAGTCTCCTGCATATGAAAAAAAATTGTTAATGGGTGTGAATATATAAGGCATGTTAAAAGGAGTCTATAAAAATTTTCAATTCCTTATCATAATTCTTCAAGCCAATCATGCGTAATACATAGTCTAGGTAACAAGATATGAATTATCAGAAGTAGCTTCTGAGGAGCAACTTTATCGAGTCCAGTAGTGTATGTCATTTTTGTATTATTTCTAGTACGATAAACTTGTCATTTTTCTATCGTTCCTTGTACTATGTGATCATCAACTTGCGTGAATCATGGATTTAATCAAGAAGACTTGAGATTTCTTATTGATCATGTTTAGCTGAGTGAATTTTAAAGTTCCAGGCCTCATTTTGTTCTCGATATACTGTAGAAAAATACCATCCTTATTTAATCCTATGCTTTTGACCATTTTTATTTATTATCTTAAAAATTACAGAGAGTTTGTCAATCTGTCTCGAGAATGGTTACGTTGTATCTTTAGTTTAAAGGCAAGGTGCTCAATTTTGGTTTTTAATTTCTATCATTAAACAAAAGCTTTATCTGCAAACTGTGAAAGTATCATATGAATGTTAAACTATGTCCATGTTTTAGATTATTGTATTTCCATATTTATGAATATTACATCACCATTATATTAAACAATGAATTGGCCAATTTGCTCACTTTATTTTGCACAAATCTAGGATACAGGTCGCATTGGCGACTTTTCTTAGTCCTTTGAAACAGTCATTTCCAGGCTCTAACATGCCATTTAGAAATATGGCTTAAGCCTGCCAATAGCATTTCTTGATTATGAAGGCAAATGTTTTGGGACACGCAATCACATTGATGGGGGCCTCTCCTTCAGAAAAATGTTTGCCTTTTCTTGGTTTCTCAGTCTTGGGCGGGCAATATGGGTCTGAAGAACCTGCTCTTTCCTTCCTAATCGAATCAAGCATCCTCCATCTAGAAGACAATGTAAGTTCTATTGCACTCAATCACAAGAAGCCAAAACTATAGAAACATAAATGTCTTTAGAAGCGACAGCCGATGGAGGAGATGTAAAATCAAAACACGTTTCAAGAGCCTTAGAAGATCAAAGCACTGAAAGATTGAAATGGCCATAATGAATTTCTTCAAAAGTGTCCACGCTAGATGCCCTATTAGCTGAATGATCAACATGAGAGAAATGTGAGAAGATGTACATTCGCGATTGGTAATCATTTTCCCTAATTGCAACAAATATCTCTGCTCTTCAAATCTCAAATAATGATAGAATGTGGCATGAACTCAACACTCTTTTATGCTCTACCATATCCATATTACATGCTCCACTGTGTGTTATGTAATAGATAGAGAGGATATTCATTAAAAATAAAGGCACACAGAAAATCATTGAATGCTCTATAATCAATATCAATATATCTTTTCCTAGAAACATGTATTGATGTGTTGTTAGCCATCAGAATATGTGGTGATGAAAACAACTTAAATGAAAAGAACATACTCTATGATGAATTTATATGGAGTGAAGCTTTTGAATCATGTATAACCTATCTAAATCAGAATTTCTAATATGGAGCCCCCACAGATGTCCGAAAGTACTATGTATCTGTGATTGGTGTTAAGAAAATTAAAACCCAACACCTTCTTGACTGCATGAATTACGAAGGGGTGTTTATAATTGCAGACCTCCATTATCTGATCGGAAGTAATGGGATTATCCGAAGCTATTTGCTCTAGATCAGACCTAATCTTTATGGGGGTATCCATCTATTTTTCTGTCTGTATGAATCATGATTTTGGAGAGCAAATAGCCAATGAGCTCCTCCAAGAGAAAAAGTTATAATTTTTTGAGCAAGCTGCAAGGCTTTCAAATAGGGATAAAATGTCATTGGTCTGACACTACTAGCTGTTGTGTACCTTGCTCAATTAAAGCCGTGGATTGGAATACTCTTGATGAGTAAGAGCTATCATCATTAGGGTGCATTAACAATTCCCACCTAAGAGAACTTTGCATTTCCCAGGACGGAATGTCAGAAGAACAAAAACAAGAATTAGAGTGCAAAATGGGTGCCAAAATCCAAGGACAAGCCAATCTAGACTGATGTGATTTGTAGTTAATGAAGTTTCCCATTTTATACCCCATGAGGCTGTACCACATGAAGAAGAGGCGATTAATGGGAGGATTGATCTTACAGCACAAAGATACGTTACATGTTTTGGATGACAATTGGTGTTATCTATTGCGAACACCAAAATCTCAACGACTCAATTTGGCATTAATAGCGATAGGACTTGAGCAGGTTTGCACTCAATTTTGCAAGGAATACCTAACGTGGCCATTACTGAGGATGACCATTTGCCGAGGTGATGTGACCACTAAGCTTGAGAAATTCTCCCAAAGCAGCTTTATTTGCCAACTCATCTTCCTTTTGGTTGCCTTCTCTGAAGATGTGATTCACCGTGGAAAATTCAAACTTGTTTAATAATTTCAAAATTATGTCTAGGATCGTGACACATTCTTGCCCCTTATATTTTTCTATCTAAATCAGAATATGCAATATGCAATTGCAACATGTTCTTGCCCCTTATGTTTCTCTATCTTAGATAAAGAAGAAGGAGAAGATTATCTCCCTCACATTATTAAAGGCAAGTTAATTTGACTCATCTTAAGAAGATGCTTCTTCTCATTCATGTGCTTTAAATAACTTTAGTGTTCACCAGTTTTAAATAACTTTGGTGTTCATCAATACTCTATTTTCTTCCAATATACACATTTAAGCTTCACCTTCTTAGATGATTCCCCTTGAGAGGGAGAGGATTCAAATTTTTTATTTACCTTGTTCTTTCCTTCTTTCACTTCTTATAATCAGGATTCCCTTTCTCTTTCTTTACCTTTGGCTTGCTTGCCACCAATGCTTGGTTTTTGATAGACTTGATTAGACCCATGTGAATTAAAAATCTTCCCCTAATATGAGGATAATTTTAAAATAGTGATAACTAGGATCAACATATATAGAGAGCCAATATGTATGAATAGAAGTAAATCTTAGACAACACATTAAGAATCAACTGTAAACCCTCTTTTTCATTATTGTATTCTTTTACCTATGTTCTTAGCTACTTGATTTGGGAGATGTAGTCTTGGATGTGGTCAAATAAATGAATCTTCAGAATGACAAAGAAATTTATGGGGGTTAGCAAGGAGGGGCTAGAGGATCTTCAAAAGCATTAAGACTTCATAGATGTCTCTAAAAATTCAACTTAGTTTTGTGCTTTCCTATTTTTTAATGATGGACCTGTATGCCCTTGCTATTTTATTATAGTGGCGGGAAAGAAAATTCTCTAGATTTGAAGTTTATTTCTATTATATTATCTTTTTTGTTGTTTAACGATCATTCAAATTTAGATTCTCAAATTATATATATAGAGCTTTTATATCAAATGACTAGTTATTAAAAGAAATGGTATACACAACTTAATATAAGCTTTAATAATGTTACAAAGTTTTATAATTAGTTCTTTTAAGAATATTAGTTAAAAACAAATTAATTTTTAATATTTATACAAAATATTTTTGTAAGTATTTCAATTGTAACAAGTTCATATCTTCTAAAATATACCAAAAAGATATTCCCCATAATTCTCCAAAACAATTAGGAAAATGAAGACGAGGATAACGATTAAGCCACTGGCTGGTCAAAAATAATAAAGTAGTTTAGGAAAAGGGAGAGCAGTAGAGGAACTAGAGGCTTGAAGGAACCAGAGGATTGGGACCACAAGGCTCACTGATGGTTGAAGGAGGCGCATTGGAGGATCTTCAAACAAATTGGGACTTCAAAAATAGAAGTGCTGAAGGACAGTGAGTATAGAAAAATTGCATGGGATGCAGAAGGAAAACATTCCTTCCTTCCAAGCTCTGGAGAGAAAAAGGGAAAGCTTCCATAACGTGAATTTCTTGTGAAGACAGGAATTTCTTCTTTCTGAGAGCCTTGCAATCGTATCTCTCCTCACTCTTCTCCTTCGGTCCTGGTATTTTTGGGGATTGTGCCTCAAAATAAAACGTCGCCTCTTCTTCCTACCAGTTACAGAAAGCTTCAATCACATGTCACAGAAATTTGCGTCTTTGCAAAGGAACACAGAAGGTTATGACAAAGACGTTGCCTCTTCGTGACTGGCTTTTTACGAGCGGGAGAGTACAAGACATTTTTCTATTCATGCAACGTCACCACCTCAATCATTTTTGCAACTGTAGCATCCTTCTGCTAGGATCCTAAATGCCCTTTTTGCCTCCATTGATTATTCATTCGACCTAGAGAATTCTTCCATTATAGTTGTGGATTCTCAAGATCATATTCATGCATATTCCTCTGTATCTGTGAAATTCATTATCAAATACCAAGGGGTGGAATGAAACCTAGTTGCTAGATGTAGAAATACAAAATAAAGAATAATGAGACCATGTATAATTTTTTTTGATGAATAGGTCCTTTAGCATTAATTAAAATTTATAAAGTACATATTCACAAAAAAAAGGGGTTGGGGAAAAAGTCACCCATCAAGAGTCACACAACCTAAGGCCGGAAACACATAAAACAAATATTTATAAAAAAAAATCTCATGCAACCAAAGCAGTGGCTGTAGAGGGAGGATCCTGATCTTCAGGATTACCCCACCCAACGGTGGGATTAGGGTTGGGGTTAGGAAGTGACCACCCATCATTATCTTCTTTATCTTGCGTAATTTCTCCATCCTCCGCTCTGGTAGGCAAAATGGCCAACGCCAGGCGAGGAAACTTGTCAGAACCAACAATAGGAAAAACACCAGGAGGCGGTAGATCCTAGCCCGAGGCACTGTGTTGCTACTGCAAAGAATTCGAATGACCCCGCCAAGCACCTTTGTTGGGAGAGAGAGGGTGAGCCTGAGAATGGGGAGTGAAAGACCGCCTGCCAGAGGAGCGGTGACGATGGCGAGGAGGAGTGTTACTAGTAGAAATAGGGTCTGGCGGCATGCGAGCAACAATACAAGGACCATTGCCCAATGCTGTAAGAGCTCCTGCAGATGCGCCACTTCAAGAGCCACCTTATCAGCCTGAACTTGTATCTGCAGTAGCACATTATTACATATACAAGCTTTAGAGTACATAGATATACTGGTATCAAGAGAGCTGTGAGAAAATAAAACAACATTTCTATCTTTCCATAAAGTAAATAGAATCTCAATCCTGAAAGCATGCTAGATCTCAGAAAAATTAAAGGGGATTCTGGGAGAATCTCCCAACAGGACCATATGCCAGGAGAAAAACTTAGGCCTTAAAGGCCAAAAGAGATCATGAATCCAGGCCCAATAATGTTGAGCTCTTCTGCAGAACCAAAAAATGTGCATGAAAGACTCTGGTAGGCCACAAAATAGACATCTAGGGTTGGGGACTCCCATGTGTTTGAGTCTATCACCCAACAGTAAGCCTTGGAAGAGAACATGCCAAGAAAAATGAGCAATTTTTGGCTCAGTGATAGCAAACCAAACCGTGAGAAATCTATTCTGCTAGGTACCATGAGATGATTGCAAATGCCATCAATGGTTGAGGACATCAACCATAGGAAGATGAGGAACCAACCAAGAATAATCAAGCTTGGGCTTGTAATTGGAAGATGGTGTCACCGAATACCACTTCCAATCTTTCCACCAGGGCCTGGAAGAAGTAATGCCAAGCTTATGAAGTAATTGAGGAGGTATGGTAGAAACAAGTAAGTCAAAAGTCGGGTGATCAGTTCGACTACGATGGAACTGTATCTGCATATCTTCCCAAGAGAGGATATTGAAGGTAGCTCTGAAAAAATGTCCTTAGGAGTTGGGATGCCATGATTATGAAAGCAAAGAGCACTGCAACCTGACATTTTGGCAAGAGGACGCCCTTGAACTTGGAAAAGAGGTGACCACCAAATATTGTGTTGGTTAAAGGATAGACCATCCCTAAAGCCATCACCAGCCCAGTGAAGCCAAGGTTTGAGGGATTCCCAAGCTTTCCAGATACTTTTAGCAACAAAGGAACCCTTAATCTAAACAGGCTCTTTCATGGCGAGGAGGGTTTGAAACCCAATCCCCTTCCAGGCCGGCCCGTGAGAAGGAAAACCAGATGAAATGCAATGTCTAAGAAGAATTTTCTAGGCCTCATCTCCTATGATGGCTCTAATGACCCATTTTCCACATAAAGCAAGGTCTTGCTTGTGGGTAGAAAGAAGGCCAAGATCACCTAAAGCTTTAGGAAAACAACAATACTCCTAGGCGACTTTGTGGAAACCATGATGGTCAACACTAGAGGCCCATAAGAAATCCCGAAGGAGATTTTACAACTTGTCGTAGGAAACTTTTGAAGGATCCCAACATGAAGAATAATACATGCATGGCAGCAAGAACCTTAGAGCATATCTGGAATTTACCAGCCAAAGAAAGAGGCTTGGTAATCTAGTAAAAAAGATTTTTCTTCAACTATGTTGAGAACAACATTCCAGAGATCAACAGGGGAAGCTTGAAAAGAAAAAAGAATTCCAAAAAAGTAGAATATCTCACCATGAGCAATCCACTTCCAGCCAAACTGGAGAATCCAGGGAGGTGGAGGAAGAAAGGATTGACAATAATACTAGGTCTTGTGCCACTGAATAGCAGAGCAAGAGGCCAAGCAAAAGGTATGAAGGCATTGAAGTGCAGCTTTAACATTATTTTCTTCTTCCAATAAGGTGAGAAAGGAATCATCTGCAAAATGACCATTGACAAGCTGGGAGGGGGGAGTAGGCAAGGATATTCCTCTAACCTGGCTAGTAGAGATGACATAAGCCAACAAATATCCAAAGCCTTCTGCAGCAAACACATACAAAGCAGGAGCAAGAGGACAACCCTGGCGAATGGAATAGAACAAGCCAAAAGTGACAAATTAATGACCATTGATGGTGATGCAAGCAGAGGCATCCTCTAAAAGCATCTTGATAGATTGAATAAATCTGGGTCCAAATCCTAGGGCTTCTAACATAGCCAGAATGAATGGCCATTCAATTCGGTCATAGGCTTTAGCAAAATCTATTTTGAGAAAAATAGCTTGTTGATGGGAAGTGCGAGCCCACTCCATGCCTTCCCAAACAACAATAATGTTATAAAGGATAAATCTGGACTTGATGAACCTAGTTTGCTCTGGTTGAACAATCAAAGGAAGAAAATGCCAAATTTTAAGAGCAAGAGCTTTGGAAATGATTTTATAAGAAACATTCAACAAGGTTATCGGTCTCCAATTACAGATGTCTTCAGGATCTCCAGTCTTGGGAATAAATTTGATATTTCCTTTGTTGATGATATCTCCCAAGGTTTCAAAATAAAAGCCTCTAGGTAGAGTTTGTGGAGATCAGGAGCAACAAAGTGCCAGAGAGCTTTGTAAAATTCGCAGGGGAAACCATTGCACCTAGGTGCTTTGTCATCAGCCATTGAGAAACAACTTCCTTGAGATCAGCAACGGAGAGTATTTGATCACAGAAGTCCCTCTGAGAGGAGGAAAGCCTATTGGGAACCACAGCTAGAGTGGCCTTAATGGAATTATCTCTGTCAAGAGAATTTTCCTGAGTTGTGAAAACTTTCTCATAATGGCGGACGAAAGCTTGAAGGATGTCAGGTAGTTTAGAAAAACTGCGTGACCTTCCTTGATACGCGTAATTCCCATAGAGGTATAACGAGCTCAAATATATTGGAAAAATTATTTCGAAGCTCCATCCCCAATCTTCAGCCAATGAAGATGGGATTTTTTTTTAGCACCATGAGAAGTGTAGGAATCAACAACTTGTTTATGATGATGAAGCTGTACAAGATGGACCTGCAACTAAATGTTGAAAGGATCCATGGAAAGATTTTCCGTAGAAGATTGCAACTCTCTGGTTGTTTCCTGGTAGGATCGCCTGCAGAAAATTGCAAGTTATCTTCCATAAATGCAGAGGAATGGAGCTGTGCACTTGATAGCATCACTCCACCATTGAATCCAGCCAACAACATGACGTGGTCTGGGTTCCAAATTCCATACATGCTGAATGTGGGCCAACATGGCTTGATGGGACAACAAAGAAGTATTAAAAAAGAATTGTGTTTTACAAGGCCGTTGCTGAGCTGTAGCCCACTCAATGCCAAATTTGATGGGAAAGTGGTATCAATGAGAGGAATGACAGGGGAGGCCTGGGAGTCTGAGAAGGAAAAAAAATATTGTGCGGAGATCATGGCACAATCAAGCCATTTTAGAACTCTGTCAGAACCAACTCTAAAATTAGACTAAGTATGCCACACTTACCCATGACGGTGACGGTGGGGAATAGGGTCAACAAGGCCTAATTTATTACGCATGTGGTACCAGGCTTGACGCTCTCCAGTTATCCAGTGAAAATGAACAATCCCATCTTTATCTATTGCCGTCTCAACCATCTTAAAGTTACAGCACATGACCCAAGTGGCTATTGGCAGAGCATCAACAAGCCATCTACAAAGAAGAGATCGCTCAACATCATCATTGGAAGCATAAAAATTAACAATCCCAAAAGAATGATTGTGAATAGACAACAAAATCCACAGCGCTCTGTGAGTGGGGTTACAAGCGTGATCAACAAAAAAAGAGTGCTAACGAAGTGAGAAAAGAGAAACAACACCACCTTGACCAGCTTCATGCTGAGAGGAAAAAACAAGGCTATTAGGCCAAATGGTTCTTCAAGTAGCTTGAAGCAAAAAACCAGAAATTTTAACTTCTTGAAGGAAAAACACATCCAACAGAGAAAAACATTGATGAACATCTCTAACCGAGTGCTTTCAGTGGAGGTCAGTAAGACCTCGAATATTCTAAGAGATGTAATTCATTAAGAATTATCTTGCATGTCATCCTCATCCCCAAGAGAGGAGAAACTATTATACAAAACTGTAGAAGAAGAATGACCCATGAGTCTGGCAAAGGACTCATCAGAGCCTCCCAGAATAACTCTGCATTTTTTAGAAGCATGTTCATCGTGCTTATCCCACCGGGGAGTGCTGCAAGAATGTCTCAAAGGCTGAGAAGCCCACATTAAAACTATGGAGGCAGCAAGCAGAGTGCGAGCCCAAGGAGGGCGTTCAACATAAATAACAATAGATTGAACAGGAATTGAAGAGTCCATGCACTTGTCTTTTCCCTAGAGATCACCAGGGTTTCAAATAGTAGGTTGAGGAGGAGCTGCTAGGGAAGACAACGCTATTTTGAAGCAGAAGCTGAAGAGATTTTGCCTTTGCAAACCACCGTTGTCCAGTCATCTTTAGGCGGCTTAGATGAAACATCTCTGGGCGGGGGTTTTGACCTTGAATCCACTATGGGACAATATTTGACCATATGAGTAGCAGATTGACCCCTATAATAGGTGTTTGGCAAGTTCATGTACATCACCTTATGGGTGAAGATGGTATCACCAATTTGAATCTCAATCGACTGCTTGAGGTCCCTTGAAAGGTAGACCTCTACACATGCCCATTTTTACTGGCGGGCATTAAAGAAATGGTCTGGATCAAGACAAATCACTTTACCAATAGCCTGTGCTAGGGTTTGCATGAAAGGCTAGCAAAGCAAAGGCAAACTAGGAAACTCAACCCAAATAGGAACACGTAATTTCTTGTCATCAGAAATAGAGAAATCATGCAACCAACATTGAAAAACCAAGAGAGAAGACCTAACAGACCAAGAACCATGTGAGAGAATAGCCTCCACATGAGGTGGGTTGGAAAAATGGAAAATAAAAAGCCTTTGGTAAGGCTTTGAACGCCATCAAGCTAGACTTTGTGAGGAGACCAGGCTTTGGTTACCCATTCACGAAGCATGCTTTCAGGAGGGAGTCTACCAACAAAATAGCCAATAGGAGTATTCTTTTCAAGCCATTCACAGGCTGAATCAAAATATTGAACAACAAGGACAATATCAGGTGTACCTCATGGAATAATTTTGGGATAAAATTGCAAGGTTGTTTGTTTAGAGGTGCCATGAGCATCCACAACAACTCCAACACCAACATCAATTGCTAGGCAGAGGCTGGCTGGAGCCATTAAAAACCTAAAAAAACTCCCGCAGTAAATGCAATATGTATGACACAAGGGACAGTTAAAGCTCAGAAAAGGCAAAGCAGACACAAAACCCTAGCAGAGTGCATTTTCCCACTCTCCTTCCATGTATAATTTTTTGTTAGACTGTTTTGTGAAAAAAAGGAAAAACTAGGAAAAAAAAAATAAAAAATGAAAGCATTGGAAACAATACTATATTCCTATTTCTTCTTTGATGTCACTAATTCCAACTTGCATGGTCTTTTCCTTAGAGGGAAGGGAATGATGAGCTTCGATAAGAGGCAACAACAAAGAGTGATGTCTTTGAGCCGTCTAGGAATAGCTTGGCTAGGTAATCTGAACTCCATACAAACTAAAATCTTAGTAATAGGATCCCACCCTTGATTCACGTGGCCTATTTAGATTATGTATCCAAGGGTCGCAAGCACAACTTCAAATAAAAATAGTTCATGCTAAATTTTCTTTAATAGCTACCATTGTAGTGAATTTTTTTTTTATGGATAGTACCTTTTAAAAAATAAAATTTTAAATCTAGGGTTAAATAACATTACGGGCACTATGTGCTCTTGTATTATATTTGGAGAGAACATCTCACCCTCTCCCTTTCTCCTCGTCTCCTTCTTACCCTCTCTTCTCAATTAGCACCCCACCCTCTAAGTCTAGAATCACCTTATAAATTTTTCCTTTGGTGTTCTAAGGTTCATTTGGCTTTTGAGCCTCTTGATATTCATATCTCTAACAAATAGATCAAGTATATCTCTAGAAATCTTGATTTTAGATCGCTTGTTTCAAAATTGTTGGAAACATACCTTAGTATTTTTTTTGGTTTGGAACAAATAAAAAATATGTACATTGGACATTCCCATGTGGATTTTGTCATGTTTTCTTTCAAGTTATCTTTCACTCCTTTACTAGTCGGAGGTATGTTTTGGAGAATGTGAGAGTCTATTCCATTTTTATTTGGCTTCATCTATATAATATTCTTCTAATTATGAGGGATTTATGGCTTATTAAAACCTTGATCAACCAATTGAAAAAAAATATTGAAATGGAAGAAGAATCTCTAAGTAAATAAAAAGGATCTCTACAGTTTGTGCGATGATTGATAATTCTAAATGATTCACTCATAAGGATGGAATAAATCCTTCACACAATTCTTGGTTGCAATACATCAATTATAAGGGCCTCCTAGAATTTTTTTTGTGCAATAAAATAGGGCATAAGTGGTTGTGATACTAGATTTGTGTTTGTGTGCTGTCAATCTCAAAAAAAGGGTCTACATAAATGACAACCCTAATGTTAATTTCACTTGGAATAATCAATGGATTTTTACGAATAATTACCCGTTTACTTATTTTTCTTGATAGACAATTCAATTCCTAAAGGTATACCTAATAGCAAGGATATGAACCCTTAGTTGTCTCTCTAAAAAATACAACAAATTTTAAATTTTAAGGTTGATTTTTAACAACACAGTAACATTTATTATGAAGATGAGGCTCTCCTTCTCCATGCACTTTCTAAGGAGAAGGTATAAACCATGATGATTTTTTTGAGAAAGAAGATGATTTATCCTGTATTGATATGGCTACCATTTCTCAAATTGCAACTAATATTTTGAAGCCTAACATTGGCATGTTAGGTAAGCATCAAGGAAGTCCAAGGGAGAAAAAATAAAGAATGAAAGCATGTGATTCTATCATATGTTCTTAATGGACGATGGAAAATCTTGTTAGTATGAGTAACTGAATATATAATAAGATGCATTTCCATATATAAAAGAATTTCTATATTAAATTTAAGCTTATTATTATTGTCTTATATTTTTATATTTTTATTACATTATTATTATTATTATTATTATTATTATTATTATTATTATTATTATTATTATTATTATTATTATTATTATTATTATTATTATTATAAAAGTGGCAAGATCCATTAGAATATTTATTTATTAATAATAAAAAAACTGTTACATCAATCATGGTTCAAGGAAGTATACTAGTAGGAGAGAACCAAGAAGAAAACCTCTAGTTTTAACTCAAAAAAGAAAGCTAAAAAATAAACATGATTAAAATAAAATGACACATTGCCAATCCCAAATACAAACACTACATAGAAGTCCACCTAGAGAAAGAACCAATCGAGATGAAGAAACTAGAGATGAAATGAGGAGGCACAACTAGAATCAAAGAACCAATACAAAGAATAGTTTGAATGACCAGAAGTCGATCCAGGACATCCAAAGCCAGTCTAGGAATGAAATCCAGAAGCATCAAAAAAGACATATCAATGCCACCAACCTACATGACATAAGGGACAACAACTAGCAGATCTCGAAGAGCACAATGTGACATAAATTAATGAGAAAAAATTGAAACCAACAACGGAAAAAGATCCAACAACTAATCAATAACAAGAAAGGATCTATGCAAAAGAAAAATTCCATTGAAGAATTTATAATTAATTAGATTAGAATCAATGGAGAGAACAAAAGGCACATCAAGAATGATATCTGTAAGTAAAGTGAGAAGAGAGGAAGCAATATCCGAAAAGATGCCAGAACAAAGAGAATAAAGCCAATCGTTTCTCACCAAAGTATGGACAATCAACATAAGAAGAGAACAGGTTATACAAATTATTGATACATGTAGATTCATAGTGTAAAGGAGAAAAATGATGTTAATGGAATAAGAGTGTTTTGATACTCAAATCACTTATCACCTTTACATTTAATGTTTAGAGTGGAGGGATAAATAAGATATTCCCTTTTATTCTTAAATGCACAAAGGAAGGATCCAAATTGATCAACCCAAAAAGGATCGATGCATAAATGAATCAATCTATTGGAAATAATAATAAAGAAGGAGATCCTAGGTTTCCCTCTTAAAATGTGTTTTGAAATGAATGTAAATGTGTTATAGATTTAGAATGATTAAGGATTTGAATTGAAATGAATGATATAAAAGTACTAACCTTGAAATATTTTAGATCAAAGAATGCTTTTTTTGGGGTCTGTACTCTATTTTTGGAAAATTTGAAGTATGATCCGGGAAGGAAACACAAAGATGAACAAAACCCAAAAATATTTTTTCCATTCCGATGTCATCTTATGAAAAAGGTCAACCTTGACCCACAAATGTCAACCCTGACCCAATAATGTCAACCTTGACCTGCACAGGTCCGATAGAGAATCTGTTCGCAGATCCCGATAGTTCCTTGAAAAGGGTATCCAGATCTGGTATCAAATCTGTTGTTCTACACCTATACCTACAAGAAAAAGAGGTTTATTTTTTGGGGGGGAGGGGTTTGCCTTATTCAAACCCTGATTTAGGAATTAACCTTGAAATCAATAATTGAAATAAGAATGCTAACAAGTAGTAGAATTGAATCTAACAATGAAGCTATGATATTGAATAGATATGTAGTTGTAATTCAAATGTAAGCAAGTATGTAAATATGAAAGCATGGACTTTAGAAACCATAAACCTCCATGATTGTATACTTGGAATCCACCTTCAAGAGATGATGAAAGAGTCTTGAGGATGCACAAAGGATCTTGAAGGAAGATCACACCATCATGATGGCTAGATCTAGGGCTTGAATGATAAATCTTGAATGCTTGAACCAA
>MU213563.1:434219-471090 GCA_018584345.1 Thuja plicata
GAAATTAGGGCACAATCTTCTAAGGAGGCCAACATAGGAGAATTAAATTCCAATTAGACCCATGCCCCTAGAAGAGGACCTATATTAAATATAATTTAATATTTACCGCTTCGGAACCCCAAAACAGCCGACTCGGAAGCGGGAAATAACTTTTTGCAAAGACCGAGATCCAGAAATTGTGGGACCCTGAGATTTGAACCCTAGGTCAAGGTCAAGGTCAAACCTAACCTAGGTTAGGGTTAAGGTTTACATAGACCCAAAAGGTCGACCTTGACCCTGAAGTCAAAAACCTCAGATCTGTAGTCCAGGATGCCAAAAACTGGATGGAAAGAAGTGGATTAAGAGGCAGAATAGGGGGAAAGCTAGGTCAAAGTCAAGAACCCATTCAAGGTGCTTGATATGACCCCAAACCACCTACTCAGAAGGCTAAACCAGTCTACCATGGAAGTGCTTTCATTTTCCGACTATACATTTAGCCCCCACTTTAGCGGGAGTATAGAAATCAAACATGCTCGTGGTAAAGTTAGAAGAAAGACACTGGTGGATCGCAACGAGGTAGAACATCACTAAGTCAAGGACATAAGTCCTTAGATCAAGGATTCTAACTCAACATACATGCATAAAATATATGAAAAATAAAGAGCAATCAATCATAGAAACATACATGATTACATAAGCAAGACAAGAGCAACACTATAGATAACATAGCTTCATGATCTAATCCTACTAGCATGAAAGCAAAAGAGAGAAAAGAGAAAGTGATTACCTCACCTAGTAAGATTCCCATCTTACTATGAATCACCAAGGAGGGAGAGCCCAAACAAGGTCACCCATAAACTGTGCTTGTAATTGTAAATGCGTCTTCTAACAGCTTTTGAAAATATCCATAGATCAACATTCTTGTATCACTATGGAATGTAAAATGTGTGTCCATTCAGGATTTAGCAACTTATGTGCGTTACCTTTTGAGGATTTAGCATATTGTAAAATAAAAGGATGCGTATCTCTTCAGCATTTAGCAACTTGTGTGCGTTACCTTCCAAGGATTTAGCAAACATTAAAAGTAAAAATGTGTGTCTCTTCAGGATTTAGCAACTTATGTGCGTTACCTTCTGAGGATTTAGCATGCTGCAAAATGTAAATTAATGTAAATTATAGTACAAGGGAGACCCTATATATGCCCCCCTCCTTATCATGACTACCCACTAGGCAGGATAAGGAAGAGAAAAGAGGATACCTGCTTCACAAGGTAAGGAGATATCCAGGTTAAAAACAATGTATACCATATTCTTAGTGAAGAGTATTGACCCTTACATCCAAGAGCATAGATAATCATGAAATGGATATGTCACTTATGGAAAAAGGATCCTCAAATAGGAAGAGATCTTATCAACAAGAGCCTTACCATAGAGGAGTGCTTAGGATAAAATGTCATCTTCTAAAGACAAAGAGGGACCAAAGATTCAATCATCAAGCCCCCTGTAATCAAGAGGAAGCAGAATCTTAGGGTGAAGGAATAAAACTCTAACCCAAAGCAAGAGCAAGAGTTTATCAAAATCATAGTTTGCAACATAAAGAAGAGGTGATGACCTAGGAAAATCACCTCTCGTATAAGAGGGTATCCATAGTCAAAAACATATATCTTTATAAGGAAATAATGTTATATGATAAACAAATGCCACTAGGCTAAGGAAAGTAAATCCTTAGATAGAGGAAGAAGGAAAATACCTTGCCCCCCAGGGGTGAAAGCAAGGGATATATCAAATTATATCGAGAGATATTGTTGTAGGAAAGATATATCATGCAAGAAGTGAAAAAAAAGCAACCCTTGTGAGGGATAGCACACTATTCAGTTTCCAAGGTGAGAGATTTATCAACCAGGGAAACCCAATGGCAAACAACAAAATAGGTTATAATCAAGGACATAGATCCTCATTGCAAACCAAAATTTTTATGTATGATTGGATATCACATAATAGATAAATACTTCTTAACCAAGGGAAAAGTGAATCTCGGAAAGACAGAAAAGAAGTAGATGGCATCCTTGCCCCCCAAGTGTAGGATTCCCCACACCTAATAGTGCGAAAGGATTACGAGAAGAGAAGAAATGATAAGGCATGCAGAAAAAATAACTTATTGCCTTTACAAGCTCTGGACAACAAAAGGGAAAACTTTCATAATATGTTGAATTAAGTTCATGACAACAAAAGTGTTGCCTCTTCTTCTATCAAGGAAAAGCTTCACATATGCCTAATTTATGAGAGGGGTTTTAAGAGTGGGAGATCTCTAGGTGGGCACAAGAGGGCTCACACATAATATATCTCTATTCACTGAATGTTACCACCTTAAGAGGGTTTTCTAATTGCATTACCCTTCTACTAGGATAAATCCTTTTGCTATCAATTGATTATTCATTTGAGTTAGAGATTTTTTGAATTATAGTTTTCAATTCATTGGTCATATTCATGGATATTCTTTTGTATCTATAAGCATCATCCACTTTTGCACAATGTCCATTATTACATTTCTCAAGGTATTATATTTCACATCCATATGTATTTTTGGAACACCTTTGTGGGAAATTATCATTTATGGGTTTGCATTATACAATTATTATTCTTAATGATATTAAATTTAGGCATATATAATTTTATATTATATTGTTATTTTAGAGTATGATTGTTTATGTAGTTTAACATAAATGTAAATAGAATCACATTCTATGATTTATCATCAAGATATATCATGGAAAGTGATCTAAAATATTAGTACAAATTATATATCCATAATTAAATCTATAAACAAGAATAATAAGCAATAAGTTTTGATCAAAGGGTAATACTAGTTTTATAAGGACTAGGAACCCATAGTTAACAACAAAGAAATAGAAACAATCCTAAACAAAAACCAACCAGCACCCAACAACAAACTTAATGCCAATAAGCCCACAAAAGACACTGGGTAGAACAACCCTAAAGAATATAAATGAATACAAAAAAAAATACCTAACAATAAAGCTGCAATATTTTAACCAACTTATCATTCTTCTGAATGATATCCGCATTAATGTTCTTGAATTTCCTAATAACACTATCAACATGGATCATATCCTTAACCTCGATGCAAAGCCTCATAGCCAAGCCAGATAGACTCTTATCAATATCTGTATCTCTTCTGAGCACCCACATCCATAGAATTTTCCTGCTTAACCACTTTAGTATTGGTAGTGGGGGAATTTCCCTTGGAAATAGTTTGGCAAATTTCAGCCTTCTTATTTATCATATAGAGGCTATCACTAGTATTACCCATAGCCATTTTCTCACCTCCAATACTGCTCTCAAACTCTCCTGTACTTTATCAAAATCATCCTCCAGAGCCTCAATTTCCTTTTCACGGCCCTCTTTCAGATTTTTAATCCCATTAGCCAGAGAATATGTGTTGGAAAGAATACTATGTAGGTCCGCATTAGAAGGGTTTTCCTTCTCTTTTAAATTCTGGATCTTCTTTATGAACCAAGAAAATAGGGAATTCTGATTGTTCAACAAAATTTTCAACTAGCACTAGTGGTCAGATTATCCGGGACAAAGGAACCCATCTCCATAGGGGTATCTCTACCGCCATCCGTAGGAGTAATCCCATTAACATTTTCGTTCTCCATAGATCCACCAATAACATTCTGAGACATATTCAACCATTGGGTGGTATTCATGTTGAAATTGACAGAAGGGGGCCTAGAGATTTTAGTCTTACCCTTGGCACTCGACGTAGAAACCCTAGCGACGCCCTTACCTTTCACATTTGTGCTAGGGTCCACAGAATCCATAACATAATCAAGGTCTTCATCCTCATTAGATAAAACAATTTTCTTTCTACTAGTAGGACTAGGGTCAAGTATGACATTAAAAGTTGTTTTCATCATTATCTCTTAAATTATTTTATTTATAAATTTATTATAAATTAATTAGAATATATAAAAGCTTTTGTATAAAATTAAAAATTTAGAAGAATGAAGAACATAAAAATGGTCATGATTTATATGATAAATTCATCGAAATATCTTAAATTATTCTACAAATAAAATTATTCTAAACTAATTTAAAACATATCAATGTTTTTTTTATACACACAATAAAAAATATTTAAATGTTTTAAATTAGAGAATAATTTTATAAGGAGAATAATTTAAGATATTTTGATGAATTTATCATATCATTATATAGATCATGATTATATTTAATAAGAAAGTTTATGGGTTGTTGTTATGCTAAAGAAATGAATCTAAAAGTCTCATTGATTTGGTGAATTCTTATGTTTGCATAGTCCAACCTTTCCAAAGGTTCTTTTATTTCAATTAGATTAAGTTTTTGAAGACTTATTCGATGTAATATTAGTTTCAAGTTCATACCATTTGTAGCTTGTTTATGTAAGTTGTGTATGGTTAGTCTAAACAACTTAATGAGAACTAGTTGAATTGATAAGTTTTGTGTCACATTTCATGTTTTATGGGTTTGATGGACTTAATGACCCAAAAATCCTTTGTTATGCCATTGAAGATTGTACTATCTTTATCTAGCTATGCTAATCTAGTGAAGAAAAAAATGGTTTATGGACTTCATCAGTCATAGATAATAGTTGTTTACCAATTTAAAGTAGAATTCCTACCTTAGTTAGCTATGTGAACCCTTTTATCTTTGGAATTTATTTTGAAAAGTTGTGTAGAAATTTGTAAAATATTTGCATGATTTAAAGACATTTTCTTAACTAGAGAATCTCAAGTTTTATCACTTGAATAGCCTATAAGAGAGATCAATCACACCGAAGTCCATAAACAAATTGCATAACTCCATTTGTGATACTGATAAATCACATCAACATCACCTAGCCTATCAAGTACAAGTCAAGAACGAACTACCAGAACCTTGGCATTTTCTCATTTGATCACAATTATTAGAACCTAAGATTTCCTTTTAAAAAGAGAATATGATATGCTCCATATATTTTATTTTGCATTAGTGGTGTATAAACACCCTTGTCAACAATACCTACACAAGTTGATTGCTGGATTGTGAAATGGTTGACTTTGGGTGTAGCTATAGATCCATGGTTAAGGGAGTGGAGGGTAGGGAATTTTTTTTTTAAGATGGAGAGCCAATATTGATTTAGAAGCTTTTTCACTTCTTGATTGGTGAGAAATGGAGGTAGGATGATCCTTGATTGGAAGATGGAAACATAGAAATAATTGACCGGAATGAATGACTAAATGCAAATTTGGTTTGATTAGAGAGAAAGATGCGACATCTTGAATGACTACGATTAACTTGATTTTAATGAAGAAATAAAATACAAAGTTTGACGTTGTACATGTTATTTGATGAAATGAATGATATAAATTTTTCAATATAAGATCAAAAAAAGATATTTTATTGCATAACTTACAAAATGCTCAATTACAACATTTCTTTGAGAACTACGTAATCTAATAAGTAATATATATATAAAAGAATAATAAATAACGATCATCATCTTTTTGTAAGAGAAAAATAGACCCCGGTTTAACCTATCACATATATTGAATTAATAAGACATATATGCTAGTTTTCTAAAATATATTTCTATGAAAACTTTCATTGTTTTCAAGATATTTTGGTTTAATGATATATTCAATTAGTAAGACATATATGCGAGTTTTCTAACATGTACTTCTATGAAAACTTTCAATATTTTGTTTTAATTGTTGTCGTGCACAAGTGTATATATATGTGTATATACAGCTTCTGGTATGTACTTGTATGGTATATTTTCGTTTTGTACAGGTATCCATGTTTTTTATTGGTTGTTTGTATGGGTTATGGTTAACGTTTGCCTCTTTCTTGTCACTTAATGCACTCGTTGATGTATCAGGTTGGTTTCATCTCTGGCGACATAGAAAAGACCAACGTTCTTCTAGAAGAAAATCCACCACCTCTGGCTGTTTAAGGTGGTCTTACAGAAAGGGTGTTCTCTATTGTCCTTAGACTTGTAACTTCCCTTCATAAGGCATATACAAATATTTTGTCTCTGAACCACCCAAATAGCTGGAATCTGACAAACCCAAATTTTTGTTTGATCGGCTTCGAACGTGTTCAATTAGTATCCATTTCTCTTAAATTTAAACGAACCACCCATTTCATATCCTCAATTGGAAACATGACATCTGTGATTGATCACTATTTGTAACACCCACTTGGTGTTTCTTTCTTTGATTAGATTCAACAATAATGGAAAAGCTATCTTCATCTCCCTTCCGGGGAATCATAAAAGACATCAAGGGAAGGCTGCCCTTTTACAAAGAAGATTGGCTCAATGGACTTAATGCGGGGTTCAGGTAGAAATGGAATTTCTGTAAAGATTTTTGCTTTATATTTTTTTTGAAAGTTTATTATGCTTAATGCATTCAACATCTACAGAATCTATATTTTAATCTTGTCACATGGGACAAAAGAATTTGTACTGGGATGCCATCTCTCATATTCTGTACCACATGTTATTTTTCTCTTTTGTTGTGGATTGTGTATCAAGGAACTTTAAATTTTCTAGACAATATTCTGGAATTTGGTTTCTCTGTACTGAGTTTCTGTGATCCAAGAACTCTTACATGTGGAATCATCATAATCTCCAGAACCACATCGTTTGTTAAGTTTTCCCTCTATCTGACAATATGCATGCATACATGCACATTGATAGACAGATATGAATATAAGCATTACATTTATTATTTTTGAATTCGATTGTATATTAGTCGTTGTATCAAGTTTTGGAACATTTTATATAATCCATCACCAAGATAAATGAGTGCTAATATAGTTTTCCTCTCTGTTAAGACTCATTCATCTTGATTGTAGAATAAAAAATGATTTATAACATTGATTAAAAACTAATACACCATTGAATTTTGTGGATTGTGAAAAGTTAGAACATATTATATAGATAAACATGTGTGACAGTATCTGTATGCACATGTGTGCATGAATTGATTTGAATGTTTTTATGAATACATTCATTTCCTTTTTATTCTGTTTCTTTATATAAAACTTGTTCCCCTCCCTGCAGAATATTCGCTCCAACAACCTATATTTTCTTTGCCTCTGCGCTTCCTGTTATAGCATTTGGTGAACAACTTGATAAAGCCACAGGTGAGAATTGGGTTGACAAATATGTTTTGGTTTTCATCTTCCATTGGTACTAAAATATACTTTATCACTTCTTATGGATGCTCTGTTTATACTCTACCTTCTTGGGAGATTTTTTATTTGCAGATGGTACCTTAACTGCTATTCAGACACTGATTTCTACTAGCTTATGTGGAATTATACATTCCTTGGTTGGTGGACAACCCTTGTTGATTCTTGGAGTTGCAGAACCCACAGCTCTTATGTATACATATATGTATAACTTTGCTAAAGATAGGGATGATTTAGGACAGAGATTGTTTCTTGCATGGACAGGATGGTAAATATGAATAGTAACAGCTTTAGAGAATTCATATAATATGTGCTATATATTATTTCCTTTGTTCTGTACATGTCATAGGACCTGGATCATGACCATATAATGGATTATTTTAAGGGAGAAGGTGTTTTGTATTTTGATGGAAGGCATATTGTGTAGGGTTTGTGTGTGGACTTCACTGCTGCTATTCGTTCTTGCAATTTTCAATGCCTGCACGATCATCAATAGGTTTACAAGAGTAGCCGGAGAGCTCTTTGGCACGTTAATTGCTGTATTATTCCTGCAACAAGCTATCAAGGTATATTACGAACTTTTTTGTTTTAATCTGTCAGAAAGTTTCCAGTTCTTACTGATTTCATATTTTTAAATGAAGGATAAACACCTGAAAACACTTTTAACATCAGGTACACCAATTATTGACATCCTTTCACTTAGAGCTAAAAACTGAAAACTGAAGGATGTGGCTAAGTTCTAGACAGAATTTATTGATCAAATTGGAAAAATCTGAAAATACCATAGATTTTCGCAAAATTTTCATCATCTGTTCTTCATTGTCTACATCTTTTGTGGTCGATAACCACAAAAAATTTGCCAAAAGTTATTATGTTTTCGCAAATTTAGAGAAAAAAAAAGTTTGACATTTTTTTATCTTTCGTACATTCTGTCTGAAACTTAGCCAGCACCAAAACGGAAGGGGATATTCAGATTTCGTATTATCAAATATAGGACATGGTCTCAGCTTTATTCTTCAGCTTCGATTTACAGCTTTTCAACATAACAATGAATGCTATGCAATTTATTCAACTTCACAGAACGGATCAAATAAAAATCCCTGTAATTGTTTTTTCTAATCTGATAAAGCTCTCTCTGTAGGGTATGGTAGAAGAATTCCGTATACCAGAGAAGGTTGATCCCAATTTGGAGCAATTCAAATATCCATGGCGTTTCTCAAACGGCCTATTTGGAATTGTTTTGTCGTTTGGCGTATTGTTCACATCATTAAAAAGCAGAAGAGCTAGATCATCCAGATATGGCACAGGTATTTGTACATTAATTTTTAGTATAAGATTTGGGTGACTAGAAAGTTTCTAGCTCAAGTTTAAGTAATGAATTCGTTTTGTAAACAGGGTGGCTGAGAAGTTTCTTAGCAGATTATGGAGTGCCCTTGATGATTGTTTTGTGGACAGCAATCTCATACAGTGCATATGATAGTGTGCCTGTTGGTATTCCTAGAAGACTTAATAGCCCAAACCCTTGGGCTCCTGGAGCTTCATCCAATTGGAGTGTGGTTAAGGTGAATGGAGACTCCCCCTTTAGTATCCTTTATTTTTACTATCAATATCATTGAAGATTTTTAACTGGTGTTTTACTGCGGATTCTTCTTACAACCTATTTTGGCAGGACATGCATAAGGTGCCACCACAATATATTCTAGCTGCATTTTTTCCTGCTATTATGATAGCAGTGCTTTACTTCTTTGATCACAGTGTAGCAGCTCAATTGGCTCAACAAAAAGAGTTCAATTTGAGAAATCCATCAGCTTACCACTATGATTTACTTCTGTTGGGCATCATGGTTTTTGACTGACCTTCTCCTCGCTTAAGTTTCAATCTCTGCTTTTTCTTTTGTATCTGTATTATATATTGCGAGTAACTTTTATTAATAATATATGAAAGACATAAGTTTCTTGACCGCAGGTCTTAATGTGTGGGTTGCTCGGAATTCCTCCATCAAATGGTGTATTGCCACAATCTCCAATGCATACAAAGAGTCTTGCCACTCTGAAAAGACAGGTCTCTAATCTACTTCTAACTCATCCAGGAATGCATTTGGAGATGATTCGAGCACTCCTGATTGAGATATAAGTTAGTTCTGGCTTATTATAGTGCCAAGTTTCCATCCCTTAAACTATAATACATACCTTGCTTTTCCCTATTCAATATATTGGCTTGTTCTGAAATTGAGGGCTAACATTAGGCATATTTGGTTGCAGATAGTGCGCAAAAAATTGGTAGCAAGTGCTAAGAAAAGCATTGAGAAACAAGCTAATTTGACAGAGATTTATGGAAATATGCAGAAAGTTTTTAAACAAATAGAAATGAAGAATACCCTGTCACTGACAACCTCCGTATGTTAAACTAACTTTAAAACTTTTTGTCTTACTTTTTAAGGGCAATGTTTAGTTATCCTTACCTTCCAAGACATCTATCTAACTGCATTTCTTTTCAAATAGCTTTAGTTATTCTCAAAGCAGAGATCCCCAACCCAACCATGAAATCCATGTTTAAGAGTTTTATTTTAAACATTGCAATGCAATTACTGAAATGAATCAAATTCATAAGTTGATTTTTTTTTGCAATTTATTTAATTTCAGTCAAATGTAATTTGTTATCTTATTGTCAAGAACACTACAAAATGTTTTATAATGTTTTCAGTACAAATGTTTTATATTGGTTTCAGTTGAATTTGATGTTATTACTATCTTTATTTTGGCATATAAATGGCATAGTTTAACAGAACAACTATTCTTCTATTCACATCTATTGAAAGCCTTGTATTTGCCTATTTTACTCTGCAGTCGTTGAAAGACTTGAAAGAACTCAAATTTCTTGACACGGAAGTAAATGGGCATGCTTTTGATCCTGAAAAGCATGTTGATGAATTGCTTCCAGTAAGAGTCAAAGAACAACGAATGAGCAACTTGATGCAGTCCGTTCTTGTGGGTACCTGTGTAGGTATCATGCCTCTGATTAAAAAGATGCCTACATCACTATTATGGGGCTATTTTGCTTACATGGCAATAGAGAGTTTACCTGGCAATCAGTTTTGGGAGAGGCTCCTCTTATTATTCATTGTCCCATCACGGAGATTTAAGTGAGCCTCAAACATCATTAACTCATTGCTCTTTGCTTTTTTCTTTTTATCTCTTTTGTTTCAGTATTTTAACCAAAAGAGGGGAAAAAATTTATTGAAAGCCAAAGAGAACAGAGCAACAAAAGTAACAAAGAGCTCTAGTGAGCCTTATCCTGATCAACAAGTTGATCCAACTCATGAGTTAAATCAGGGGGAAGATGCCTCTGATCAACAATATTCCAATCCTGCATATGCTCGGAAACCCATTTAGCCAAGCAGACAGCAACACCATGCCACTCATGAGGGATATATGTAAAAATGACAGAGTCAAGAGACCTGCATAACTGAAAGATCTGCTTAATAACCAAAGTCAATTGCCAGAAAACATCCTAGCTATTGTCTATTCAATAAATTCACAATCACCTGCGAATCAGCCTCACAAATGATCCTGCGCAAATGACGCACACAACAATATTCCACCGCAAACAAGATGACAAGGACCTCCATGACATTATTGGTATGATAGCCTTTATAAATAGAAAAAAGAAACTGAACTTCCCCAGAATTACTATGCCCAACTCCCCTATGCCTGCACGACCAGAAAATCAATCTAATCACGAAAGGTTTCCCTGAAATGGGATTGAAATTTATTATCTTTTTCTTTCCTCTATAAATTTTTGAGCTTTCTATTAAACACAAAAGTGGTTGTACGAAGAACTAAACCTTTTAAAATCACAATTTTTTTCCGCAGAGTGCTTGAGGATGTGCATGCATCATTTCTCGAAAAAGTACCATTCAAGATTATTGCTCAATTTACATTGTTACAGTGTATTTACTTACTGGTATGCTTTGGTATTACATGGATACCAATAGCAGGGATACTTTTCCCTCTTCCTTTCTTTTTGCTTATATCAATCAGACAGTTTATCCTTCCAAAGCTATTTGAGCTTCAGTATCTAAGTGAATTAGATGCAGCTGAATATGAGGAGAGTGAAGCCCTTACTCCTTGCCAGAAGGGCCGGAGGAGTTTCAGTTTGAGTGTAATTACCTTAACCGTCAAAATTTACATCATTATAATTCTTTACCTTCTTTTCACTCTTTTCTCCCTAGTAATGGAATCTCTCATAAGTGCTTATATCTTGGTTTCTCTTCTCTGAAAAATACAGGAGTTTCATCTTGATGTTCCAGATGTATTCGAAGGCATCAGCAAGGATATTGATGATGCTGAAATACTGGATGAAATAACTACCAGGAGCCGTTGTGAATTGAAACACCGACTGGTATGATTTTGATTTGATTGGAATTGTTTTCTGGCTTTCTTTATTGAGTAATATGTCATAAATCACTTCCAAGATCGAATCCATTCTAAGTGCATTATGAAAAGTAGTTAGCAAGAGAGCAGTTTGAACTTTCTGGCTGATGACTTACACTTGTTTTGCATTGAGCAGGTTCACACTGACCATTAGAACCAGACCATGAATATGTCATTCAAAATTATTGTCCATTTTCTTTGTGTTCCAATGAGCCAGATAGCTATTGTAAGGTTCTGTTGAGGAAATACATACTAAAGAGGGGATTGTAATGATTTTTTTGAACAAAGACATGGTTATCTTATCTTCAAGCCATTGGTAAGTTGTTCAATACAAACTGTTTAAAAAACACAAATATAGATATGCATTGGGCTATACTGTATAGTGTGTCTGCTGGAACAATAAAGATGGTTCTATCTAATGCTTCCAATTGTGCAACCAACAAAACAAAGCAAAATTCTTAGCAACTATAATTGCAGATACTGTAAAAGTTTTTTGAAGAAACATATAGTTATCTTATTTCTACCCATCACAATGCTTAATACAAGCTGTCTTCAAAAATAGAAAATGGCTGGAAATAAGAAATTTCAATTCAAATTGTCTTAAAACATAGAAAATGGTTGGGAATGGTCACATGTTCAATAAAGTTAACTCTATCTAATGCTTTTCAATTGTGCAACTAATAATAATTCAAACAAAAATTTGCTAATGCAATTGCAGATGTTGTAAGGTTTTTCCAAAGAAACATGCTCTCTTATTTTCAGGTCATCAGAAGGTGTTGTTCAATACAAATTGTTCAAAAACTCGAAATAACAGGCTATATAGTATTATACCGTCTGTTGGAACAATAACATTGGTTCTATTTAATGGTTGTCAATTGTGCTACTATCTATTAATTCATAATCATCCATCATAATTTCGTCTGCAATTTTACAGTTCTTTTGGATATAAGGAACATGTTTTGTGGGGCTAAACGTTGGAATTATTATTTTTTTACAATTGAACATGGTTTGTTGAACAAGCTCAAATGTGTTGATCGCGTTGAGTGATGCCAGTCAATTGTACAATAGAAAATCACTTGAGGAGATGCGCATTGAATTCTTTTATTTAACTATATTTTATGTTGTGTTGATCATGTTGGAGCGCTGACATCCAGTTGTACAATATAAAATCACTCAAAGAAAATGTACATCGAATTTGAGTTGTTTAATTTAATTATATTTAACAATATTGTCTATTACTAAATTAGGGGAAAAGATCTAAACAGTTGAGTTTATTCTAATAGTATAAGAATATTTATAAATTAAGTCTAATATTTTTACAAGTATAATAGATCACTAGTTGTGATGTCAAGGTTATTAGTGTTTTGGTTTTGATAAATGTTGTAAATTGTTCACAATTAATTTTATTTCATCTATAATATTTTGATAAGACCGACTAGGAATAACCTTAGAACATATCATATTGATTATATTTTTTAAATCACTTTCTATGATTAGTTTTTTGACCCTTTTTTTCTTATTTATCAAATAAAGCTTGATGAGACTAGGTTAGGCGTAGCTTTGATGAGACCTTAGTTGTAACGTCAATAATCACTTATAATTGAAAGAAATATGCTCAATGTAATTATAAAGTTACAATCATGTGAGGTCACCTCAATCCAACAAAAAAATATGGCTTATTATACAAGTATCAATCTAAGCTTTATGTTGGATATTTTTGGACGACTAAATAAAAACATATTGATGCAACATTATAGATGGTGACATGGACTCAAAAACTTAGATATAAAACAACATTTTTTTCTAATAAGATAATATTAAAACTTGGGAGTGATATTAAATCACCACATACAATTTTGAGAGGCGTAAATTTGGAGTTCACACCTATGGGATCCTCTCCACTATGGTGTGCTAACTTTTTTCCTTTTTTATAGATAAAGGTAAGTTGCGTATAAGTTTAGGGTTGTCCCTTACTATAGTTAAGGGTTGGTTTTGAAATTAGACCGAATTCTCCTTCTTTGTCTAGTCTTGCCTTGAATAGAATATTATATCATTTGAGTTAGTGTTTTTTTAAAAGTAATATAAGGTTTCTACTAATGTCAACCTTTAATTAATTAAAAATGTAGAATACATTTATTTATTTGCATTTCTTAGTGCACCACAAGACTGAGAAGGGGGGCAAATTAGTCTTGAACATAGACATAATCTCTTTCAATCTTAAATCCATGCCAGCTAACTTTAACCAACTCAACACCAAAGAATGATAAAGCAGTGAACAACATACACATGAACACTAGAGTTTCACATGGAAAAATCAATGAGGAAAAAACCATGATGAGATCCAATTCATTATATGAAGAATAATATGACAACAATATTTTATGTTCAAGGCCAAGTTAGGTCACTTTTCTTGATTTGACTTGTAGACTGAGGAACACAAAGTTAGGGAAAGATATAAAGAAATTGAAAGATAAAATGTACAATCTTAGGGATATAAAAATAAATTTTAGGCTAAATCACTACTTTAGGGTAAGATACATGTTTCCACAAAACTACAAAGAAAGTCACACTATCTTCCAGCAAGAGCATGAATAATATTCAAGTTGAAATGGACAAATATCCAAGCATGAAACTATCCTTGAATCATTGTCTCAAATGACCAACTTCATGAAAAATACCACACACATCTGATGTCTCAAGCACTGACATTGATGTGATCATTGAAGAACATCACAAACTAATCTTTGCACTTACCTTCAACACAAAAACTTCTACTTTTGTTCTACTTCCAATCCACACTTCAACATACTCAAATGATATTCTATATATATCAACTTTATCGACAAAACCCTCAATTAGATCGGTCAAAATAGAACAAACATAATTCTAACCACGATATTCACCAAAATCAATTGCAGTGATTGAAATCCACTTTAAGAGATAAATAGAATGATCAAAAACATCATAATACATATTTCTAAAAATCTACAAATGGTTTGTACACATCAACACATCCTCTAAAGTTGACATAATTTAAATATATATGTAATTAAAACAATGTAGCTTATAATTAGTTAATCCAATGAAAATAATTTAAAATGAATCTTCACAGACCACACTATAACTTGAAAAAAAAATCTTAACTAAGCTTCCATACAAGAAACCCAACTGATTCAGTTAGAGACAATTATCAAGAAACAAAATATCACAACTCTTTATACATACAAAAATAACACTTAAAAATTAAACTAAGACACTACACAAGCATTCTAACACATGTCCTCCAAAGTATAAAGCTTGAAATAACACTGTAGAGCAATGTGAACCATTCTCTAGACCTATCCTAATAGACAATGAAACTATTAGCAAACAAAAAATATCAATCACATCAATTCAAATATTGAGGACCTGAAAAGATAAGAGTGCAACTTTCACTAAACATAAACCTTATATCTATATCCACAACATCTCATCACCAAATGTAGAGGAATGAGGAGCATTCTGAGTTCAAATATCATTTCTTGCATATTTCATCTATAGATATTATAACATTCTAGAAAAAAATAGATAATCCCTCAAGGAAACACTAGAAATATAGGAACATCTTAACACATATTTCTAGACCTCCACTCACACTAGGTTGTCTTCAATGACAACACCAACTCATATTTTCATATAGAAACACCATAGATATGATCATCGCCAACAGTCTAAAACATAACAATCTCCCCCTTAGGATATGTCTCACAAAAATGTACTCTCCCCAATTCTCTCGCCCTTATGAGTACATCTCTCAATATAAATTTATCCTCAATGAAATAATAAAACAAAACTATCCTCATCAGGTTGACATCAACCACAACATATTGCAACAGTATCCCACTCTATAATTGATGACAACATCAAGTACATATTATCTCATCATGTTTATCTCTCTCTGCCTTTGACATCAAGGAAAATAGGTGCAATTCTCAATCTTCTTTTAAAATTTTGTGAAAATTTCTTGCAACCAGGAAACCACAACCTTCAAGAGCTCCCACTTGAGAGCATCCAAAACATTAATCTAGGAAGTAAAATTTAATTTTTTTAATTTCCCCTAGAAATATGCACTAGTTTATGCATCTGATTAGATAAAGGAGGTGTAATAACCCCTATTTTTTCTAAGATACTCAAATGTATCCTTTGACAACACACCTTAAAGAAAAATGTTTACAATCTAATCCTTTGTAGGCATATACTCTAATCTAACTTCTTTCCCTAGAACCTTCTCTCTTAGAAAGTGATATTAGATAGAAATGTATTTGGTCCTTTAGTGCATCACCAAATTGTTCAAAAGGTTAATTACACTTGTATTATCGCACATAATAGGAATAGGCTCATCATATTTTTCCTTTATATCTCTTAGGGTTTTCTTCGCCTACAATACTCACATGCAACAAGATATTGTTACAATAAATAGAGCTTTATCTATTGATAATAATACTAAATTTTGTTTCTTAATTAGCCAAGAGACCAATATTTGTTCCAATAAAATCCTCTGCCATGGGTACTTCTGTCATCTACACATCTATTCTAATCAATGCATGTGCAAGCCTTTACATAGAAATCATTATTTTTCCTATACCAGAAACTAAAATATGTAGTCCCTTTCAAATATATAAATATCTATTTTTCTGCCTTACCATGAGATTTCCTAGGATTAGCTTGCTATCTTATAACCAACTAATCTACATGCATAATATCAAGTCTTTAAGTAGTCAAATATAACAATTGATCCACCAATCGTAGTCCTATAAATAGTTTGATCCACTTTCAGATATTTTTCATGCCTGCTTAAATGACAACGAGTAATTGTATGGGTACTTACTAGTTTAAAGTTCTCCATACCAAACTTTTTCAACATCTCTTTGATTATTTCTCCTTATTGTTCTCTCATCCTGATGATGGATCACGGAGTGTGATCCGAAACGTTGATGCTTAAAAACACACACAATCAAAAACCAGAAATCTAGCTCTAAATCTCTTTGATATACCTAGTCTAAGGAAATAAAATACTATCACCTAATAGAGTTACTTAAGGACCATGAAAACATGACAACTCACCAATTTTGTTGACATCTCAAAGTCATTCTGCATTTCTTCTACAAATCTCTTACATACATAACTATCTCTACTGAAACTGATATCATCCACATCCACAACAACTATCAAGAGTTTGTCTTCCACAAATTTAAAATAAAGATTACTATCTAATGTAGCTTTCTTGAAGGCTTCTTGTATTAAATACTTGTTTAATTTTGCATACTAAGCTCTAGGAGCTTGTTTGAGTCCATGGAAACTTCTCAAGTTAGTAGACCATGTCTAAAAATTGAAGACCATCAGGTTTTTTAATGTAAACTTGTTATTAAAGATCTCTATTTAAAACTACTAACTTGATTCCCATTTGATACACCTTAAAGTTTTTCTAAGCAATGAATATACCCCGATGAATTCAATCCTAGCTACTAAAGAAAAAGTCTCCTCAAAATATATACCTTAAATATGTGAGTAACCTTTACAAACCAATCTAGCATGGTTTCTTGTTACACACCCCTTCTTAGTTGGTTTATTCTAGAACACCCATTTTGTTCCTATCACATTTTTATCTACTGGTCTAGGCATTGATTCTCATGTCTGAATCTTTTTAATGTGATTGAGTTATTATTTCATTTATTTCATCCATCCATCATTTCATCTATTTTCCACAAAGGTCTTTGGCTCCACCTTAGATAAGAGATAAATATGTTCTTGTTCACTTTCCTTAGCAAGTCATTTTTGGGTCTAAACCATTTTATCTTTATCTATAATGATCTAATCTTCTAAATGGGTTTTTTGAACATGATTTTTTTGGTGTCTTAGGTGCTTGTTCTTATTTCTCTTCTTCTATATCTTATCCTTCTTTATCTTCATCTTCTTTCTCTTCTATAGTTTAGAGGGCATCATTTATCTCAAAAATACTAGGTTCTGGTGAAACTTAATTCCATTCTTTATTCACTCTTAAAATTGTGTGTTCCATAATCCTTTTCAATCTCTTATTGTAACACATGTATGCTTTTCTTCTCTTAGAATATCAAAGAAAAATTCTTTCAGTGGATATTGAATCAAACTTTCCTAAATCTTCTTCATCTCTCCTGATGTAACACTCGCTTCCAAAAATTCTAAAACATCTCATAGTAGGAGGTCTTCCATGTGATTTTTCATAAGATATATTAGAATGATTACCCTCAACTGTACTTTGTTAAGAATATAAATAAAAATACACACAAATTCTTTCTGACACATGTCAAGGAGGTTAGCATCTTCTGAGCTTGTCCTAGATAGTCATTGAATATTCCTATTCTTTCTCACATTATTTTTTTTGGAACTTCAACATTTTTACAAAATTTGGAAATACCATGGATGGAAAAAGCAATTGCAACATGCATGGTACCTATGGTTGGTGGGGTGCAAGAGCACTTAGGTAAGGCTATATTGTAACCTAGGGTTTCTAGTCAAGTTTTAGCTTGTAGTGTTCTTAGCCAAGCCACTAGTGAAATAAGAGGGATAGATGATCCTAGGGTTTGTTTTTTTGGTTAGGAGGCCTAACTAAGTCATTTAGAGTCCTTAAGTTATAGTTTTGTCCAAATTTGGAAAAGTTGGCAAATATTGCAAATATTGTGGAAACATTGCATTTGTGCATTTAGAGGGCTAAACTGGACAAGAAGATGGTAGGATACCTATTTCATGGTCTACTAAGTATAAGTATGCATTGGGTTGAGTTTTATGGAAAGTTGACTAAGGTTGGATGCAAGATTGCCAAAGTTGTAAAAGTTGCTGACAACTTTGCAAAATTGACAATGTTGTCATTGACAACATCTCTTGCTTCAAGTGCATTTTTGAGCATATTTTTATGTAACTATCTGAAATAGTTGGTGTGCATAAGGATAAAACTATTTAATGCCTCCCTTGACCTTTGTGAAGGGTTGGAAAAACTAGGGAACAATTTGGTTAATGAACAAGCAAATTTTTTGAGCAATTTCACCATAGTTAGTGCATTTTTCATTTTTAGTCATTTAATGGATTGATCTTTGCACTATAACCCATGCACGAGGTAGTAGATGTAAATACTTTATTTTGTGTGTGTAGACAATTGTTTGGTTCTGTTTCATTATATTTTTCAAATTATTTAGGTTTTAGCACTATCGCTGGTCTGATCCAGACAGTTTTTTATTATGCACTCATAGCTCACTTTCCCACTGTGGCATCTGTACAGTTCCTTAGGATTTGTGAGATGAATCCTTGTACATTGATTTTGTAAAATCTTGCACCCTGGAAAGTAAGCTTGTTATTTTTGCAATGATGCCCTAGGAGAGCCAGTGGAGCATGGTTAGGGATCACAGTGAATTCCAGGAGCATTTGGAAGGTTTGAAGGCATTGGTTGCTTCAATCTGAGCATGTGGAGACAAGGGAATGGGTGTAGGGAATCCCTATACCTAAAGAGAAGTCTTGGTGAGGGGTTTTACTGGGTGAAAGAACAAACCCTTGTGAGTGCTGTCAACATTTTGAGAAACCCTTATTTTTAGGCCTAAATGTAGCAACCCACTATATGGACAGGTTGGGGAAGTGAGACCACAAAAATCAGAGAGGTCTTCCAAAAGGGTACTAGGAAAATAAATTTGTTTTCCACCTTTCTCAGCAAATTTTGGAGTTAACAGTCAAAAGATGTGTTTTAAGGCCAAATTCCTTATAGCCATGTTTTGGTCAAATTGAAGAAAATTCCCGGAATCGATAAGATTTCATTGCATTGTATATTGATAAGCATTGTTATGGACCTAATTCCCTAGAAGTAAACCTTACTCTCCATTGGTGACTAGTTTTAGTCATGTTTGATCATTTGATGTGGAGGATGCAAGAAGACATCCATGGAGCATTTTAGTGGTTGAGTTGATTTCATTATTGGTGTAGAAAAATTTAAAAGGTGGAGGATTGAGAATGGGATCCTTGTGTGTTAGGATTTGTGAAGGACCCTAATAGGCTAGAGAAGTGGCATAGAGAAGACCCTAGGAGAAGGTAGGGTTGGAGAGAAAGATTTGTTCTTACATCAGATTGGTATCAAAGCATTTTAAAGATTTGGCATTAGATGTATGTCTCTATATATTGGTGAATCAGTATGGGAGATCAACATGATGACTAATGCATAGTTAGCCAAAGAGATGGGTGAGCAAAAGGAGAAAAATAGACTCCTTGAAGAAGCCCTAGAGGAAATGAGAATAGAACTTCAAGAGGTTGTTGAGGGAGCCAAGGGTAAAGGCAAAGAAGGTAAAAATAGTTACAAAGGTAAGAAGAAGATTGATGAGGAAGATATCATCCCTGAACCAGACCCTCCATTGAATGAAGAACCATTCTTGAAAGCCATCAAGGCACTAGGTGGAAAGGCACTAGAAGGCATACCACTATTTAGTGGGAAAATAGATATTGAGACAGTGATGGAATGGATTGAGGGGATGAAAAACCACTTTGAGTGTGAAGGTGTTATAGAGGTACAAAAAATAAAGGTTGCGAAGTCAAGGCTTAGAGGATCAAAATTGACATGGTGGAAGTACCTACAAGATGAAAGAGTTAGAATGGTTAATAAGCCTATAGCTAACTGGAATTCCATGGTGACTGAAGTGAAAGAAAACTGTCTACCAAAGGACTATGAAATACAACTTCATAGAAAGTGGCAAGGTCCGAGGCAAAAAGACTTGGATGTGGCCTCTTATGCAAAGGAGTTTCAAAAATTATGTCTCAGATCAAAGATTCAAGAAGAGGAACCTATTAAGGTAGAAAGATACTTCGGTGGTCTAGAATGGAACATTCAAGAAGAGATAAGCTTATGGAATCCAACCACTCTTTAGAAGTGCCACCAATTATCTCTTAAGGTAGAAGAAAGGAAAAATAATAAAGGGGACTCTAATGTCAGATGTAGAGGTAGAGGCAAAGACCAAGGGGGTCATAGAGGTGGTTATCAAGGCAAAGGTAATGAACAAAGAAACCAGGGAGAGTCCAAGTTGACAGAGCATGGTAGTGAAACTACTCCAAGAGGGAGTTATACAAGAGGTAGAGGTACTCAAGGAGGCTATATTAGAGGGAGAAATGCAGGAAGAAGAAACTCATACTTTGCAAGTATGAAATGCTACACTTGTGGTCAATTGGGTCACCTTGCCTATAGATGCCCTGATAAACCTACTTCATCAAGCAATGGTAAAAGGATTGCATATGCTCATGAAGACACAACAAGTGTCAAGACCCTGGAGGTTGATCATGTTTGCAAGAGATCAATTTTGTGTGAATGTGATTCACTTTTTTGCTGTCATTTATGGAAACACATATGGGTTTCAGATCGATTCCTATAAAGATAAGTTTTGCTGATTCAGAAATTGACTAAGTATAGAAGCAGTGATACATAAGTATTTTGGATATCCAAGATTGAGATCGATGAATTAGGGAAAGTGAGCTTAGAGGAAGATAGTATGGGGTATGTATGACCTCCATATAGGATTTATTTGGTTTTGGTAATGCCTACATCGAGTTAGAAAGAATTGAAGATAGACATACAACAATAGAACAACGATACATAGCAGTTGGACAGTAGCGAAGAATGAGAGAGTATGACATGGATTCCAAGCAATTGAAGTTGGATTATGGTTGTTTATCTCCTACACTTTGATTATGTAAGAGTGCTGACTATACATTTACTATTTGCCTTACTAAATGTATTTTTACTGAGAGCCGACTTTGTAGATTTGTAATATTCATATTGGGAGCCAACTTAGTAAAGTTGTGAGATATATATGTAAGATCTTTTTGATAAAGATGTATGTTGGATAATTGAATGAGTATGATGAGTGAATAGAAGAGTAGAGAATGACAAAGATCATTGAAGAACTATAAAGGAACTATCTAAGCAATAGTTTTTCTTGTTTTGTTCATGACTAAGAACACTTTGTAAACAAAATTAATTTGTAAGAGCTGTAAGCTCAGTTGGCTCCTAACATGGTGATGTGAACCTTTAACAAAGTCTTAATTCCTTTAACAAGGAAATGCGCTATGTAATATTCAGCTCCTAACAGGGCTAGGTCTCCTAACATGGACATTATAATTTAGTACATTCTTGTGGGTACCATCCCCACAGGGGTTTTCCCTTGGCCAGGGTTTCCTCAAAAACAAAATATGGTGTTATGAGTACTGTGTCATTTGCTTATATTCTTTTCTTTATTTCAAGTTTATGGTTAATGTTTAAATGGTTGAAGAATTTAATTAAGTACTATAATACTGATTCACCCCCCTCTCAGTATTATCCAATCCTAACAATTGGTATCAGAGCTTCTGGCCCTTGGAGAGAAAGTCTAACAGCTTAAGGGAGATCATAATGGATTTGGACAATTTGCAAGAAAACTTTGATGTTGCACTTGAAGACCTTGACAAAGAAAAAGAAGAAAATAGAGAGTTGAGATTCAACATGCGAAGAGCTGAGAAATTTATAAAGAAACTTAAGGAACAACTTGATCTTTCCAAAATTCAAGGACAAGATCTTATGGTTCAAATAAAAGAGGATTCAAATGAAGACAATTCAGATCAAGTGAGGCAACTAAAAGAAGAGAATGAGACTCTGAAACTTTAAAATGAGGCTATGGATAAAGAAATATAGATACTAAGAAGAGAGTTGAAGAAGCTTTAAATAGTTCATTAGACCAAATGAAGAATGAGTCTAACAACTACAAGAACAAGTATCTAGAAATAGAGAAATACAATCAGATTATAAAAGGCGAACTTGTTGAAGCAAAGAAACACATTGAGAAACTTCACACCAGCAGTGATTTGATTAATGAATAGAGAGACAAGAAGAAACCTAAAGGTGATATGACTGGTATTGGCTTCAATGAAGCTAAGTGTTTAAAGAATTAGGAAGAGAAATCAAATGAGAAGATTGATGTTGAGAAACCTTCTATTGAATAACCTAGAGAGCAGATCAGACCCTTCAGAGGTAGATGTTTTGGTTGCAACAAATTTGGACAGACAACAAGAGACTGTAGAGTTAATGCCCCTTTTAGAGATTTTTCTGGTTATTGTTTTAATTGTAATGGACATGGGCACAAGAAAGAAGAATGCAGAAAACCTAATCATATAGATATAGACAAGACAATGGAAGAGAATCTGCAGTGAAACCTACATGATAAAAATGTAATAAAATTGGACCATTGCGAAGTACTATAAGCTGCAATTTAATCAGGAAAGAAGACCTCCTATATTTTACAAATGCAATAATCCTAGACATATAGTGAATTTTTGCAGGTATAATGGATCAGACAATAGAAGAGTACCACCTCCTATGAATTCACAGAACAATGGAAATGATATTGGTAAGAGTGCTGCAGATTTGAAGATTGATTTTGAAAGTTGTTTTAAGAAAGAAGAAGATAGAAATAGTGGTAATATATGGAAGATCAAAGAAATAAGCGAGACATCAGTTTAGGGAGAGTCAGTAGATGCTACTGGATCTTCACTAGATGGTAGTAAAAAAGAATCGACCTAATTGGCTGATCATGGCCTTAGGGGGAGCATTGGATACAGACATCAGAATATATCCTACCCCATAATTTGTGGATTGAGCTTGAGCAAGCTTAGGTATGAACTTGGCCGACATCATATAGTATATATCTAAGAGTGCAACATCATCCGACACATATATTTTGTTCGCGAGATCTAACAACCGACTAGACACTATTAAGTAAAAGTGAAACTTATGACTTAAACTTGTATAAAGCACCATTCGAAGACCTATCTCTTTACCATTTAATGAACAATGAGCTAAGGAGATGAGAGAGCAGAGAGATTCAGTCTATTCTACAATTGTTGGGCATGGTCAATTGAAGCATAATTCCATAATTTAGCGGAAGAAAGGTATTTACATCATCTAGCTATGGATACACCTATTATTTTTGATGTTGTAGATCGACCTAGGTACAAATTTAAGAAACATCCATTCAAGTCCTGTGAAGAGGATCCAGAAGGAGATTTTTCTCAAACCTCATATGGCGTATTACACGTAGAAGATATTAGGGCTTACATACATTGTAAGTATGATATATTACTTAGAATTGATGAGATATAAACTGAGATGGAGTATATGACTTACAATGGAATCATGAAATAAGAATACAAACACATTGATCAGTTGATCATAATGAAAATTCTAGACTTATGCGAATTCGATGAAGATGAATGGTTTAAGATATTGTTGAGCAGGTTTCATGATCAGTTCATTTGGATAGGTGATCAACCCATGAAGATTTGTAGTGACCTAATTCATGAAATCACTGGACTGGACAACACTAGAGTCATTCCTATTGCAAAAAACATGTAAAGAAGGAATTTGAAACCCTAACTCATTCTAAATGGGACATGTGGGAAATGACTGTGAATGACATCTTTCAGCAAGATGTGAGACTTATTGCTATGATACTTGGATACAAATTCTACTACAATAGTAGACCTAACTTAGTATCTGTAAGAGTAATCATGATGGCATGGAGAATGGTGAAGGATAATGTGAAATATAACCTATGCGAAGTTCTGGCACAAAAATTTCTTGAAAATGTGAAGCTAGTGAAGAAGGACATAACTAAGACCTTCATATTTGGTTCATTGTTGATGCACATGTTTATACACATTGAGCACAAATTTCATGGCTTATATCCTAGTGGTTGGAAATCTGGGATACCTACTGGTATTCTAATCTAACAGAGCTACAAAAGACAAAATAGTACATGGGTTGAGGGGGAATTGTTTGATATGATCAAAATCCTTTAGAGACAAGAAAACACTTAGCACAGATTGAGGATGATACAATCAAGAATCAATAAATTGATAACATGTTTCTTGTAATATCTTTACAAGAAAGGGAAAGAATATTCAAGGAATTGAAACCTTTACTAATGACCAAGGTAAGATTGTTGAAAATCATGGCGAGGAAATATGATGAAATCACTAAGGAAAATTAGAAGGCACTAGAGAAGATATTGATGAATACTACTTCTGACAAGCCCCAACCTCCTAAGACCACTTTGCCTACACAATTAGGAATGGGAGAAATCTCAAAAGAAACTGAGATAAATGCTGAGACAAGAGAAGTAGATCCACCACTAGATTTCTATGTTTCTGGTGTGCCAGTGACTCTTGACACATCACAAGATGAAAATGATCCATTTACAGGGAATGTGGACACCTCTATAACAGATGAAGCATAACATAAAGATGAAGTAGAACAAAAAAAGGAAGAAGAATAGGAGATAAGACAAAAAGAGGATGAACAGAAAGAGGTAAACACATCATTTATCTCATTGCTGGCAAGCAGTGATGTAAATGTTGATAGCATGGATGAAGTTGAGTTGGTCAAATTGGCATTTACTACATTAAACAAAGCCAAGGAAAGATCATAACAGAAAGGTGACAAAAAGGCTAAAGTAATTACAAGAGCAATTGATACTGTGAACAAATTGCTTCTAGTACCTATTGTATTCCAGCACAAAGATGACATTAAAAATATGAGAATAACACTTGATGAATTTGATGGGCACTATGAGATTTTGATAAAGATTGTAGAGGAGAAGGAAGAGGATAAATATTCAGAGAAGAAGCTATGAGAAGTTTGCAATTCAATCTCATGGGACTTAGGCATTGTGAAAACTTGTTTGACAAACACAAAGAGATGCATTGGACATGGGATAAAATTGTTTAGTTATTGCATGAATCCTATCAGGCATGTTCAGAACATGGAAGACATTATTGCCAAGGAGAAGGAAACTCTGAACAGTATGATGGACGGTTGTGAAACATCTTCACAATCTATAACAAAGTTAGACAAGGAAGTCACACAAATCTTGGAAAAACTCAGTGTTTTGGATAATGAGAAAGGGAGAGTGTTCACAAGATTTAATTTGCTGAAGATTTTAATCACTCCTAAGCTATCCATACTTGAGTTTCGTCTATTGGACTTGGAGAAAGTGACAGATTCATTGACTAAATCCATGCCCATGGAATTGAAAGAAGCTAAGACCACATCATTTGCATTGAATGACATCATTCATATCAGTCAAATATTGTTCAAATCATGGAGCAAAGAAGTGAAGATCTTGGAAGAATCCTTTCAAGAAATTTTGAAACTGGTGAGCAAGCACTAAATCCTATTGTTTTGTATGCACCTTTGTCATTGTTTTCAAAGGGGGAGAAGAGAAAAGAAATTGAAAATATATATAGTTGATTGAGTATTTGATAATGTTAAGTTGAAGATAATGCAAGACATTAAATTAGTTAATGGCTTGTATTGTCATTGATTTCAACTTGATATCATCTGTGTGGCCATGTATATAATGCCAAAGACTTCAAAGAATCAATGGAACAAAGGTTATTCTTTTAGCAATGCATAAATGTCAAGTATTCACCAAGTGACAGACAACATCGACGGAGTGCACACCATCGGTAAAGGCAAAGAATAAAAGTCACAGTAATACCCGACAAGCAAAAGACAGTGTTGCCCAATGAAGCAAAACCACAATGATGCCGGACAGACGGAGATCCTTAAGCTAACTATATTCACAGTGATGGAACTGGCAGTTGTCACCGACAACTAACTACAGAGTTGACCGACAGAACAAAGAGTTCAAAAAATGACAAAATATCTAGCTGGCAAGAGCTAAAGATAGACTTAACTAGTTGTTTTCTTTGTTTTATTTGACCAGAGTTAAGTAATTTATTTAAAGAAGATTTGTATAGTTGGCAAGAAGATAACTGCGAGATAAATCAAGAGTTATCCTTTAAATCAAATTAGTTGGATTTTTTTTCATGCCAAGAATCAAGAATCAAGAAACAATGAATATCATGTCTATATAAGAGACAAGCTTAATTAATTTCCATATGCATGGGGAAGGGGAGTGAATAGAAAGAGGATGTTGAAGAGAAACTGATGAAGAAGAACTTCATACAGTCCTGATCAATCAAGCTAAAGGAGATCTAAAGAATTCTGCACACACCGATGAATAGTGAAGCACAACATCATAGACCAGAAAGTGTGGAGCACAAAGAATTGAATTGATACATTGATTAGAGAGGTAATGTACTTAAATAGATCTAAAAATCTCCAATATAAAGTTGCATTATAAATAAGTCATAGTATTTCAGTTTAACCATTGAAGCATCAAGTCTCTTAACAGAGAAGGACTTAACAGTCTTCTATATATTGAGGTACATCCCAAGGAGTTCCAAAAAGGTTGACTCATGAAAGTATCATTGGACTTTCCCAATACCTATTGATAGTCTAAGTAGGAGGCTGACTCAAGGATGGTAGCAATAGATGCCCGATACTAAGTGACAACCTCTATGTATAAAATCCTCTAACAAGGTCACACCTAACAGTGTGTTTGTAACCTTTAACAGGGTTGGTTCCTAATAGGGCTCACTTCAGAAGAGTGAAAATTTGGGGTACCGGTCCAAGTGGTTTTTTCCCTTAACAGGGTTTCCACATTAAAATCCATGTGTTATGTGTGTATGGTTTATTACTTTAGTGTTTTACACTAGGAAACTAAATTTTATCAATTGTTGCAATCCTCTCTGGGTCTATTCTCACCCCTTTCTTGGATACTATATGCCCTAATGATTTTCCTTCAATTACTACAAAATGGCATTTATTTGGGTTCAAAGATAGCCCATATTCAAGCGCTCTTTGAAAATATGCTCCAAGAGTCCACAGCGATCCTCTACCTTTTTGGAGTAAGCATTTAGGTCATCCTGATATATCACCATAATTACATCAATGACATCCTCAAAGGCCACATCAATTTCTCTTTGGAAGGTAGCTCCTGCATTAGTGATTCCAAAAGGCATTCCATCATATACATAAGTACCCCAAGGTGTATTAAATGGTGTCTTGTATTGTTCCTCTTCTTTTACCTTCACCTGGTTATACCCTAAGAACCCATGCATCATTGATAATAATTCATTCTTTGTGACCTTTTGTAATAATGCTTCCATGTTAGGAAATTCCTAATTATCCTTTAATGATGATATGTTTAGATTCCTATAATCTACACAAAGTCTGATATCACCATTCTTCTTCCTGGGAGGGACCAAATTTGAAACCCATTTTGAGTGTCTAGTTGGCTTTATTATACCAGCATCCCTCATCTTGGTTAGCTCATCTTTCATCTTTGGAGCTAGAATAGGGTTTATTGGTCTTTGCCTTTGTTTGAATAGTTTGGCATTAGGATTCAAAGGTATCTCATGTTGAAAAAGGTCCTCTCGGTAAGCTTTAAGGTCATCATAAGATGAAGAAAATACGTGCCTATATTTTCTCAATAATCTGATGATATCTATAAACTTCTTTTGGAGTCTCTTCATTTCGCAAGTTTAGCCTTTCTACTTCATCCATTGTGACATTAGTATTTTTCTTTTCCATTTTTGAATCTTTATTGTCAAATAATCTCTCCATTGCTATAAGGCCCTTTGGAACCCTATTATTTTTAAGCTAAATGACTTCCTTTCCAAACAATATTTCTTTCCCATTATCTATTTTGACATGGGCATTAAAGTATATCAATTGAACTTCATACTCTTGTTCACAAGCTAAAAAGTTGATTATATCTCTGTCATCTTCAAAGATTTTCCACTTGTTGATTTTATCAGGTATAGAAGGCCTAGTTTTAATTTTAACTTGAACTATGTCTTCAAAAGGGATGTCATTATGCTTCAATACCAAATTAGCCATAAAATCTGAAAGGATGTTTTCTAATCTATCTATCCAGTCAATAGAAAAAGCATAAAAACATTCTATAGAATCCCATACTTCATTTCTATATCTTTTAAGATGAGGCTTCTTAGCAACAAATTTACTTTTAACTTGATAAATAATCAATTCAAAATCACCAAAGACACTTAAACATTTTATTCCATGCTTACTAGCTACCCTCAAACCAAGAAGCAGAGCTTCATACTCTGCAACATTGTTAGTACATTCAAAATCTAGTAAAAAGGAATATTTAAATATTTTCTTATCAGGGGAAAATAAAATGACACCAGATCCATTACCATCCTTGCAGAAAGCACCATAAAAATATATTTTCCAAATTATATTGTTACTTACTTCAACATGTAACTCAATAAGTTCAGTATTATGCATTGCATTTTTTGAAATACTTACCTAAAAGTTATCCGTATCAGAATGAGAAAAAATTGTAACCAAGATTAGATCCATATCCTCAATAATGTATGGACTTCTAGTCTCCCTGTCAATTCTTACATCCTTGCCATTCACTAGAATAGAAGCATAGGAAATATTTAAGATAGAAGCATTCCATAATTAGAAGGAACTTCAATCACATTAATATCCATTTTATAAGACATTTCAGGACATGTAGGAAATTTAAATTCAATATTCTTCATTATGCCTACAACAGGAATAGATCTATTATCCATAGCATAACATCTACCAAATTTGGCATCAACATTCATTCCTAATTCTTTCATTACATCATTAGGCATAATATTTACTGCTGCACCAGAATCTATCATACAATTCTTTACCAATCTATTTCTTATAAATAGAGTAAGATAGAAGGGATCAATTTGATTTCATTTTTGTTTAAATTAGTTCCTAGATAAATAGATGGAGGATCCTTTACTTCTTAGTTAAGATCTTCCTTATTACCTACATTAGACAGTATTTTCAAAGATTCACTTTTACATTCATGTATTTTAACTATTTCAAGCAAAGGAACAGATATTTTAACTTGAGATAATGCATAAGACATGAAAGAAAATTCATTGGGTAGATATTTACTAACCACATTTTCTCTTACTATTGTTGGAAAATCCTGAGGTTCTACCTATTTATCTTGAGCAATGTTTTTGTGCTTCAACCTCTTTGGATCAGTTCCTTGGTCAGGTTTCCCTTGGTCTGCATTTACTATTCTATTCCTTAACTTGTAATTACTTTTGCTTCTTCCACTGCAACTATTGTGTATGCTTTCTTCTCCTATTCTATTAATTCTCTTAATATTGGAGTACTCTCCTGGTAATTCCCATATTGGTATACTCTATTCAGGTCATCTCTGTAGTAGTATTCATATGAGGAGCTATAATCATCACAACCCCACATAGGATCTATTGATAATTTATTCATTGTGGGTCGCTAATCATCATTCTGATCTTCATCCTCTTTCCATCTTTGGGAAACAAAAACACAATGTTCATAAGAATGTGGTAGTGTGCAAGCTTCACACCAAAGATAGCTTTCCACAAAATGGTTTTTTTTCCTCAATGGATCAGGAGTATGTAATTCTTTGTTTACTGGTTTCCCATCCTTTCATTCTATGTTATAAGGCACATCCTACAATTTATATCTATCATTTTTCTATGGTACCTGATTATTTTGGTTGTACTTAAAATTGTCTCTTCCATTATTCACTTGGAGGCCTTTCACCATATTCATAATCTTATCTAATCTATCTTCTTCTTTATGTTGTTTAGGTTCTTTTGGATTGAACAGTCGAGTGTCCTCCCTCTTGGTAATTATAATAGATGCCTTCCTATTATTTTCAATAGCTATGGAAATCTTGAGAGCATGTGCTAAAGTAGAAGGCTTATGAGATCTGATTTCATAATTTTTCCTTCTATCAGAAGCACCCATATAGAAATTAACCAAAAAGGCATCAATACGCTGAACATCCCTTGGAATCCTATTTAGAACCTTGTTCAATATTTTATTGAATTTAGCCACATATTCATTATGATTTTTCTTCATACTTGTCAACTCATGTGAAGCAAAAGAAGTGTCATTGTGATCACCGAATTGTTCTATGAATTGATTTACAAATTCATCCCAACTAGATATGGATCTATCTGGCAGACTTCTGAACCATTCTACTACATCTTCTATGAGAGATTGAAATTTTTTTTTCATGTACACATCCTCATTTAATTCATCAAATTCTTGGATAACATTCTTTAAATTTACACAATGCACCTCAACTGATTCTGACCCATTCCATAAAACTTTGGAATTGCACTCCTTAATTCATTTTTATGTCATTAGGATAGCCCCTTATTCCATAAAAATCTAATTGTCTATATTTGTCAGAAACCATTGGGGCTCTATAGTTGTTTCCATTTTGATTGATGGCTCCATGTCTTTGATTCTGCTAATTTACATTTTGGAATCTCTGATTATTTCTTGGTCCAAAATTTGAGTTGATATTATAATCTCTTTGGCCATAATTCTGATCCCTATTATTCTAATATCCACTATACATCCTTCCATTATTTTGATGTCTATGATGTTCATGTTGGTCATATTTGTTAGGATTCACTCTATTGTTTTGGTTATGATGTTCTCCATTGTTCCATTGACCCCAATGATCTCTTCTTTCCCAATCCTTGCTATTTTTCTCAAGTCTTCCTCTATTGTCTAGTTTGAACAAGGGGTTGGTATGATCATTGTTAAAGACATGTTAACTGCTCATCCTATTGGCATCTATTATAATCTAGATTCTTCCTTGTGTTGTTTAGGTTCTTTTGGATAGAACAGTCGAGTGTCCTCCCTCTTAGTAATTATAATAGATGCCTTCCTATCATTTTCAATAGCTACGGAAATATTGAGAGCATGTGCTAAAGTAGAAGGCTTATGAGATCTGATTTCATAATTTGTCTTGCTATCAGAAGCACCCATATAGAAATTAACAAGAAAGGCATCAATAGGCTGAACATCCCTTGGAATCCTATTTAGAACCTTATTGAATCTTTTATTGAATTTAGCCACATATTCATTATGATTTTTCTTCATACTTTTCAACTCATGTGAAGCAAAATAAGTGTCATTGTGATCACCAAATTATTCTATGAATTGATTTACAAATTCATCCCAACTAGATATGGATCTATCTGGAAGACTTCTGAACCATTCTACTACATCTTCTATGAGAGATTGAACAAAAATTTTCATGTATACATCCTCATTTAATTCATAAAATTCTTGGATAACATTCTTCAAATTTACACAATGCACCTCAACTGATTCTGACCCATTCCCTGAAAACTTTGGAATTGCAATCCTTAATTAATTTTTTATGTCATTAGGATATCCCCTTACTCCATAAAAATATAATTTTCTGTATTTGTCAGAAACCATTGGGGCTCTATAGTTGTTTCTATTTTTATTGATGGCTCTATGTCTTTGATTCTGTGTATTTGCATTTTAGAATCTCAGATTATTTCTTGGTCCAAAATTTGAGTTGATATTATAATCTCTTGGGATATAATTTTAATCCCTATTATTGTGATATCTAATATACATCCTTCCATTATTTTGATGTCTATGTTGTTCATGTTGGTCAGATGTATTAGGATTCACTCTATTGTTGTGGTTATGATGTTCTCCATTGTTCCATTGTCCCCAATGATCTCTTCTTTCCCAGTCATTGCTATTTTTATCAAGTCTTCCTCTATTGTCTAGTTTGAACAAGGGGTTGGTATGATCATTGTTAAAGACATGTCCACTTTTCTTCCTATGACGAGGATTGTAAACTCTATTTCTATCATCCTTAGGAGCTTCTTTATCTCTCGGTGATCTGATTGTACTTCTCTGTATTCTCATTTTCCTTAATCTCTTCTGGATGCCTTCAAGAGCCATGACCATTTCTTCATCTTCTGATCCTCCATCATCCATTTCACAAAATACAGCATCCTATTTGTTAATTCATTTTTACCTTTCAGTCATTTCCTGATTTGGATCATGTCTAGACTCATGCTTTCCTCTGTCACCTTGGAAAAAAGGATTACAATTTTCATCACTATTCTCATGGCTATGATGGCTTGAATTAGGGAATTTTTCACAGTCAAACTCTTGGTCATCCTTATCAGGTTATATCATATGTGGTACATACAACATCTTTATACTTGAAGTCCTACCTTTCCTCAAAATTTTGTGCAAATCTAGTTCAAGATGATCTGGATGTAAGGATCTTCTTCCACACATGAAAATAGTTAATAAAAAAATTATGTGACCAAATTTATCACCACTGCAAATTGGTAGAGTCGCCACCTTATTCCAAGAAGGAAATACTTATTGTCTTACGAATTCTTTTCTCCTAGCAGAGCCTAACCTCTATTACCAAAAACTCTGAAAACTATTCTTTAATGACAATTCCCTAGTAGAGTCGCCAATCTGTTGGTGCCCAAATAAAAATATTGGATTTCCTATGGATTTTTCCTATCCAGTGATGAGAAACCCAAGTGATTTTCCAACTGACAAGGTTTCAACCTAATTCAAGTATCAACATTCTGCAATTTTGGCTCTGTAGAACCAAGGCTGGTGGGCCTATACCCTAAACTTGTCTTCCAAATCTTAAGGTATTTTTAGAGAAGATAATATGTGATTCAAAATTCTTTATCCCAGAGTATGGAAAAGTACTACTAAGATCCTTAAACTAGGAGCAATGAACTATCAAGTGTTAAATATAATGCTGCAAATATTTAAAGAATGTTGATGGATACAAGATATAAGCTGAAGAGAGCAGATGGATATAGTATCTCAAAACTATAAACCATGAATTAATGACCATAATCCAATAAGAAAGAAATACCATTGCCTTAATAAAACATGGGAAATAGAGTCACAATCATTCCAATCTTATGATCAACCTCAGAGACAATTTTACAACAAAACTTATCACTTCAAAGGTGTTATGAAATGTATATGCATCCTAGACTAAGTTTAGAGATATTTCAAAAGGGTATGACTTATCAAATGATAGACCAATTGACTGAGGCCTGAATCAATAGAATTTAACCATGCAAAATGAGAAAACCAATTGATAATATAGACTATGAACCAAATCAGGAAGAACATACATCAAACTTGTTGGAAGTACAATAATGGGAAAGAAGGATACTGAGAAGGGGGGGTGAATAAGATCTTAAAACTCAACCACTTAAAACAAATTGATCCACATTCATACATATATGAATTTAACCTAACTTTATATAGTATCCACAGCATGAAATATATAACTCATAACACAAAAATTTTGTAACCCAGAAACCCAAATAGGTAAAATTGGGGTGGGGATGACAACCACAAAATCTTCACTACTACAACAATAAAGTGTGCCTATTAGGGCTACAAGAGTTTGATTACAAAATGAAATCTACCTGGTTAAAGGTCTTTTCTGTTAAGAACTAAAGATCATTACAATCTACCTTGTGAAAGGATTTTAACATACAATAAAGTAAGCACTTAGCTAAGAGATTTAAAACATTCTGCTAGAACCACTCTGTTAAGAGATTTCACCTGATAAACCTGTTAGAATGTTTCAAGTAGTGATCCTTCATTATGTACTCAGATGCAGATGATGAATCTGCTCTTTCCAATACCTTCTGTGATCTCACAATCTAACAGGTCTTTACTCTTCTCTTCATTGCTCTGTCATTCTGCTTGATCTAAGCATCTTCTCAAAATAACTAACTGTTCATCTTTCATGAACACAACAACCCTTCTCTCTCTCACACAACCATAATAGGGTTAGAATAAATCTTATATGTCTTTATAGATCTGGTAGCAAGATCTAGATCAACAATCAAGATCTATTATTTATGCCTCTAATACATTCTGATTTCCTAATTGGCTCCATGCCATGCATAGGATAAAACATTTAAATGCGTAAATAACTTAGTAGACAAATATTAAATGCATACATATGTTGGCCCAAATCTCATACAAGTTTGCCTAAACATTTCACATCAAAGTTTGAATCAATCCTGACATGTATGCAAAAATTGCTCTGTTTGACACTTAACATCTCTATCGCTCGACACTTAATATTCTACTTGGCTCGGCATGATGTAAATCAGAAACCTAAAAACTTGAAAGGCAATGTTTCTTGGCCTTGAATATTTAGCTCAGCCACAGTGATAACCAACTAAAATTGCCTAAGTAAATAACTAAGTGGTGGTCACTAATCATCAACAAAACTTAGGGATTAACAATCTCCCCCTTTGATATTAGTGGAAAAAACACACTTATCATTTCTTTCGATTTGTTCCATCCAAATTTTTTCCTAAGTACACAATGTACTCCCGCTAGGAATGTACACCATGATACATACAAAAATTTACATAGTATACATGCCTTCAAAAAAATATTTACATTGATACCTATATTGATCTTCTTATGTTGTATCCCTGTCAGTCCTGTCAGATTCCCCATTGTTTTTATCACTAATTGCTGGTGGGTTCAACTTATACTTATCCAAAAATTGTTTATGAAGTTGTAAGGTGGAAGAGAATGCAGTGTCCTAACTTTCCTTAATAAACTTCATAACCTCTAATTTGACTTCTAGCTCGGCAGCTAGACTTACTAAACTTTCTGCAGTGGAGAGATACGAATTTCTCTTAACCAATTCTTTTGCAGCTAAAAGTTCTTTTTGAATTACCTCTAGATGAGGTATTAGGTTTATCTAGATGGTAATCAATTTGGTCCTTATCTGACCATCTTCAGCCATGAGCTTGGCTATCCTCCTTTGTGCATTAGTCAATCTATTAAAATGTAAGGAGCTAGTTCTAGCATCCATACTCAGTGAACTCCCAGTTGACTTCAAGTCTAATTGCAATTTCTCTATGGCCTATAGATTATCCTTTGTGAAGAATTCAACATCACATAACTTCTTATACAAAGAATAAACATTAATGGAAACTTCCTCCAAAATTTCTACAAGAAGAAATTTCAACCTGTTTTACTGCAATCTCTTCTAAGATTTTTGCCAGTACTTTGTTCTCAAATATCCTCTCGGACCATTGCAATAACTTCTCATTAGATTCAATGTTTTCATCATTCACCTTTTGCACAATATGAACTAACTATTCAGGAATAGGAGCATGAGGATTTTCATCTTCCATGTCAAAAGCTTTTACAAATATATTGTAGGATTTGAGAAATATAAATCCACAGAATGCCAAGAATACCTGCATGCAAGAAACCTGTTACAGGAGAGAAGCAGAAAGAGGAAAAAGAAGAACTCAGAAGTTGCTCAAAATGTGAGAGAGAAATTATAATCTGAATTAATGAAAAAATAATTAAAAGGTTCATCTTATAAAGGTGAACAAAACCCTAAAGTCTAAAAAAGCTAGGTTGCACATTAATATTTAATAAAAGAATTAATTATTAATGCACCTAAGAGAAAGATTAAGCACTAAAGAGTAATAAATTAATTAATTAAATCAACATGATTTAATTAATAAGAAAACTAATGATTACTCTAACACCCCCCTTAAGCTAAGCACAGGGGGTAAGCTAACCTAGCACAGCTATGAAAGCGGGAAAAAGGGTCCCGGCAACAAGGCCTCATCAGGTACCCAATACAAGGAAATCTCTGTAAACCGGAGACAAAGAAGAAAACCTAGTGGGAAAAATCCCTCTCCAAAAATAGATAAAAAATGCAGAAAAGAAATGGATCAATAGACTCTCTCAAGACCATAAGTACAATTAGCCCCCCCATGAGAGAGGGATGAGACACTAAAGTCCCCCCAGAATGAAGAAACTCCTGTCACAATGGTAGATGCCTGATGTAGAATCTAAAAGGAGATCCTGAAGCGGCAAATGATATTCCTCCCCTTAGGAAGAAACAAATCCAAAGGATGATGTCGAAGAAACCCTATGAAGAGTGATGAACCAATCTGTCTCAGGATGTGTGCCATGATCAGATGCTGAAGAATCTCTTTGTCAGAACTGAAACAAATGATGCCAAATCCAAACTAATGTGGAGAATCCTGAAATGCAACCTTTGAATGCATAGATAATGGTGGGTGAATAGTAATAACCTGACTATCAAGGTAGAGGAGATGAATGTCTTCAAAATAATCCTCCAAATCTACAGTATAAGACTCAACAAACAAGAAAGATATGTCTGCAACATAAAAGTCCAAAGTATCTATGTTTGGAAGATGTATGATTTTCTGCTACACAGAATTAGGAGAAATAGGAGATGTCAATGAAGTCTCAGTCTGAAGAGTGGGAACTATGAGACAAGCCTCTGATCCATCGGAACATGTAAGGGTGTCTAAATACTCAAGCTCCTCTAAAGTATCATGATCAAAGGGTGTATTCTCTCTCCAAGC
>MU213563.1:471821-517526 GCA_018584345.1 Thuja plicata
AAAAATAATTAAAAATTGATTTTTTTAATTTTTTTTAATTTTTCACCTCGAAATTTGAGCTGGAGAGAGAATTTTTTATCCAGAGGCTAGTGTGACCAAAAATGACAAACTTTATATGAAAAATGACTCTCCCGAGCCTTTTGAGCGTGACAGTGGTGTCCATTTTCACTCAATGTGCTCTAGAAAAAAGTTTCTCTTCTAGATTGAAGAAGAAACCCTAGAGAAACTGTGGTTTTTGCCCTCAAAACACTGCTTCACAAACACCAGACCAGGTAGCAGCAGTGTGGCTCTTATACCATGTAGGATTTGAGAAATACAAATCCATAGAATGCCAAGAATACCTGCATGCAAGAAACCTGTTATAGGAGAGAAGCAGAAAGAGGAAAAAGAAGAACTCAGAAGTTGCTCAAAATGTGAGAGCAAAATTATAATCTAAATTAATGAAAAAAGAATTAAAAGGTTCAACTTATAAAGGTGAAAAAAACCCTAAAGTCTAAAAAATCTGGGTTGCACATTAATAATTAATAAAAGAATTAATTATTAATGCACCTAAGAGAAAGATTAAGCACTAAAGAGTAATAACTTAATTAATTAAATCAACATGATTTAATTAATAAGTAAACTAATGATTACTCTAAGATATATCATTGATGTCATGTAACACCATCTTTTGCTTCTGTTCTCTTTTCATTTCCTCCTTCCTTTTCTTCCTCTTGAGTAATTCTTGAAGAGTCTCAATCTGTTCATAAGATAAAACATTGGGATCCCATGGTGGAATCACAATAACTTCATCTAATCTGACATTAGGAGTGGGAGACTTCTTCCTCATGATTTTCCTCCTCTTAAATTCTGGTAAGCTATAGCTTGGCTTTATTTCATCAATACCTTTTCCTATATGAGTAGTAGTCACCATTACATTTTCCAATCGAGTGAAAATTGCATGTTGATCAGGCGTACCTCCTGTTTTGGGTCCAGTGTGAGTAGATGATGTCGAGTGTGGTAAACCAACCAAAACTTAAACTTCCTCTTATTCCTTAGGTTCATTTTCAGTATCCCTCATCTCCTCACCACTATCTAAGACTGTTTTCACAACCTCTAAAATAGGTGGAATTTGTGTAATTACCTCTTGTTCCTCTGTTTTCTCCTTTTTTGCTTCCTTTGGTTCAACTTTATCCTTAGGTTTCTCTTGAGTTCTCTCTTCATCTTCCTCTATACTCTCCTCTCCTTCAGCCTAAGTAGCCTTAATAGGCAATTCTATAGTTGTGTCTCTCATCTCATCCTGACCCTCGACATCCAAATTGCTAGAGTCATCAATTGGACTGTCTATTGTTAGATCAACAATATTTATTGTATCTATTAGATCATTTTCTTCTACTCCAGTCTTGTCAGGCTTAGTAGAAATTTTCTCTTTTGCTTTTTGTGGTGCAGGGGTGGTTTCAATTTCTTTAGCCTTCGGCTCAAATGTTCCTTCATCATTCTTCTTCTCTATTGGAGCAATCAATCCAAATATTTCCTTCCAAGTCCTAGTACTCTATTGTACTACACTTTCAATATCATTTTTCAAAATAGCATAACCTCTCTGTTTAGGTATGAATTTATGCTTATACTCAACAAATTTTTCTCTATGTTTCTTAGTCAGCTCGAGAATGACTAGAGCTAATGTGCCTTCTCTAATATGTCTCTCATTAGTAAGTGCAAATTCCCATTTGCTAGATAGAAACTCATATAGTTCAGTTGGCACATTGTTTCCTATCTCTATAGGATTTAACTTAAAATTGCTCATCATATCTAGTAGTGCTTCTTGAACTTTATGCTTATCTTCTACCTTCAATTTCTCATACTTGATAAACTTAAAACCAGATAACCCTCCAGAATTCCTCAAATTCTCACATACCTCATTAATATCAGTGGGTTTTTGAATGGTGCAATTGGTATGTTGTTGGGTTCATCAGTTTCAGTCTTTTCTTTATCACTTTCCAGATCCAGATGTAGTTTCCTTCTTGGTCTCTTTACCTGTAGGCTGGGCACAACTTTTGTTGCAAATTTATTCTTTGATCCAGAACTACTCTCTCCAACCTTCTTCTTTGCATATATATTTTTTTTCACTACTGGAGATGTAATAGTAGATGCCCTTGTCCTTGGATGATTGACAATGGGAGGGGTAACTTTAGGTTTTGCTTGAATCGGCTTGGTTACCTTGGCTACTGTTGGTTTCTTTCCTTTTGCCTTAACATGAATCTCTTCTTCAGATTCACTAACTTCTACTTCTTCTTATTCTGATACATCTTCTTCTTGTCTAGTTGATAGACCTAGAGGTGCATCCTCTAGCTCCTCATCACTCGGCAATCTAACCATTTTCTTCAAATTTTTCACAATCTTTTTCCTCTTTCTCTCCATGGTTCCTGCCCTAAGATCCATAGATATATTTGCCTTAGCTTTATCATAATTTCCAAATCTCTTTTATTTTGTATCAATCTCCTCTGCTAGGAGTGCTTTGATAGCTACTGATGTTTCACCAATGTTAATTTCATAGGGAAATGGCTCCAGCCAAGATACCCTAGGTGTCATAGCCTGAATGTAAGTGTAATCTGTATCAACTATAAAAAATATCTTGTCATAGTGATTTTCTACAAGTGAACTAGGAATTATAGACCTCAACCTCATTCTCTTTTTGAATTCCACAAAGTTTTTTCCCATAATTCTATTGAGATTATTGCCTAATTACTGAATGCATTCACTAATCTGCACAGTAATAGGTCTATCCTTCTTCCAAACAATATTTCCCAGTGTTGGAAATGACTTATGTACATAGAAGAATATGCAAACTAGTAAAGAGCCAAACTTACATGATGAGATTTTAGCTTTTCTGATTGATAGTAAGTTCTCAGCTAGTTATGTCAATTGCAGCTCGGCAAGGTCGTAGGTGTGATTCTTCTTGACTATCTTCCATCCTTGGTCCATAGCTGTGCAGGGAACACTATCCAGTCAGCTCGACTGATAGAACTTATGTGCAATCACTCTCACTCCAAATTCAAGTTCTAAATCTTCAATTGTAGAGATATTCATACCTCTATTGTTCCAGACAGCTCCAATGTTAGCTACTATCTCTTCTTTACTTTGATCTCTCATTGTTCGTTTTCCACTGATAACAGGATATCCAGTAACTCGATGAATAATATCTTTAGTGATCCTAACTGGTCCATTGTCTAGCCACATATGCATATTATGAACTCATCTTAGAACAACCTTGATCCATTCATCCTTGAAGTCTGGCATAAAATCTAGGGCACGAGTTAACCCTTTGTCGGCTAAATTCTTGAATCCATCTTTCAGAACTCCATTTTTGTACAACTTGTTGTAGGATTTCCTTAATTCACTATCACCTACTTCACCAATATTAACCATGTAATAAGATATAACATCATGGATCATAAGTACCTTTAGTGGAATAGATGAGAGGGCTCCATTCAGATCACCTAAAATTGCACTTTTAGGAACGGCTTGAAAGTTAGGAGGTGCACATGCAACACTTCTTACTAGCTTAATTTGTTTCAGCTCCTTGTCCATACCTTTGACTGGTGCAAAAGAACTTGCATCCATAATCTCTGAAATTAGGGTTCAAAAATGAACAACAGGGTACGTCGGCAAGTAACACTTTGCACTGTTCACCTTAGGGTTGCCGATGGCATGCTAATGAGATTTTTGAAACAAACTTTACTAAGATCAATTCTGCAACTTCTTCGATCACTCTGTGAATACTAAAAATCACAAGGTAAAATGAAGAATAAACTATTCGTCCTTATATGGACTCGAAAGGTCAAGTTAGGTAAGCAATAAATATTCTTCTTGTTAGGTTAGTGCGAACCAGCTATCATTGGCTAACTAACACAACTTGCATACCACTCGGCTTACCATACTGAGCCATCACAAAACTTACTTGGCCAACCAACTCGGCACCTATAGTGCAGTTGACTCTTCTCGACACTTGTCACAAACATGTCCTGGTGCATCTAAATATATGCAGATATGGACTTTGGCACATTTACATATTAGGAACTGATGTAAGATTTGAAATTTAAATGTAGTTCCTTACATACCTCTATTGCTTAGTTAGAGATGGTGTGATCACCTGATCCATTAGATTGGGTGACCTCACCTTTAGTGGTTTCACTGCTGCTCAGCTATGTTTTCCTTACCCATGTCTGGTTCATCTGTGCTCTTATTTCCTCAACAGTAGGAGCGGTTACTCTTGTCCTACACTCTTTCTTAGTGTGACCAATCCTCAAACAACTAAAATAGACTAGGTTTCCATTCATCCAACTCTTAGATTTTCCTTTGAAATGTGTCATTAAGAAATCTTTAGGTGCATGTCCATATTCTTCATAGTAATGACAACTTTTCCTTGTGTTATAATCCTAGTTGTAAGTGTTGCCTTTCCTATGTGCGTTTGTTTGTGTCTTTGATGTCCATTGATGTTTATCATTGGATCTACAGTCTTGTGCTTTATGACCATGTTTATGACACTTGTAACAATAACCATTAAATTTGGTTTGGGAGGTGCATCACTTGCTTCAGCCCAACATTCATGTGCTTTATGTCCAAATTTCTTGCAATTAAAATAGTAACCATTGAACTTAGGTTTAGGATTGGACTTACCTTTCTTGCTTTGACAAATGTTTGTTGTATGACCTGGTTTTCCACAGTGGTGACAAATGGAATTATTGTGCTTTGTCTTTGCATTCCTCCTTTCACCATACTTAGATGATTCTCCTTTCTTAGTAGATGTCTTTGGTTCAGTGTGACCTAATCCAGAAGAATCTTTTGGTCTTCTTGATGCTTCCATCATATTCTCAAAATGAGTCAAAGCTTCATTAGGTTTATTCAACCTTTCATTCAGTCCTTCTCAGATCTCAAATCATCTTTCAATTGATTGTTCTCAGATATCAAATTCATCATTTCCATATCTTTCCTACTAATCTCCTTATTTTCAAGTAGCAGTTGATTTTCCATGTCAACCTAATTGATTTTCATCATTTGCACATCATGTGTCCTTTCATCAAGTCTGACAGTTATCACTCTTTTATCTTCTTCTACCATAGCTTTGTCATCTTCATCTTTCTTCTTTTGTTCCACTACTTCACATAGTCTCACTATCTGCATTTCTTGTTATCTTTTCAATTTTTTGACTTCTTCACATATAACATTGTTCTTTTCTGGTAGATCTGCAATTGCTGCAGCGCTCTCAGTAGAATCTCCATTCTAAAATAGATTAGCAATGTCATCTTCCTGATAATGGGCATCATTCATTTTTTTGGCCAAATCTCTCCTAGCTGTCAATGATTTCTTCAATTTATTTCTTTCTATCTCAAGCTGATGTAATGCTAGCTGAATCTTGATTTTCTGATTCTCAATGACTTTAGCCAACTTGTAAACCTCCATCTCAAGATCTGTACTTACAAGATGATTAAAAGCTTTTGTAGGAGAACGGCACTCTGATACCAATTTTTGGAAGTACAATAATGGGAAAGCAAGATACTGAGAGGGGGGGTGAATCAGATCTTAAAACTTAACCACTTAAAACAAATTGATCCACATTAATACATATATGAATTTAACCTAACGTTAGATAGTATCCACAACATGAAATATATAACTCATAACACAAAATTTTGGTAACCCAGAAACCCAAATAGGTAAAACTGGGGAGGGGATGACACCCATAAAATCTTCACTACTGCAGTAATAATGTGTGCTTGTTAGGGATACGAGTTTGATTACAAAATGCAATCTACCTGGTTAAAGGTATGTTTGGTTAAGAACTAAAGATCATTACAATCTACCTTGTGAAAGGATTTCAACTTACAATAAAGTAAGGACCCGGCTAAGAGATTTAAAATGGTCTGCTAGAACCACTTTGTTAAGAGATTTCACTTGATACACCTATTAGAATGTTTCAAGTAGTGATCCTTTGTTATGCACTCAGATGCAGATGATGGATATGCTCTTTCCAATACCTTCTGTGATCTCACAATTTGATATGTCTTTACTCTGCTCTTCACTACTCTGTCATTCTACTTGATCTAAGCTTCTTCTCAAAATAACTGACTATTCATATTCATGAACACAACAACCCTTCTCTCTCTCACACATCCATAATAGGGTTAGAAGAAATCTTATATGTCTTTACGAATCTCGTAGCAAGATCTAGATCAATGATCAAGATCTATTATTTATGCCTCCAATGCATTCTGATTTCCTTATTGGCTCCATGCCATGCATAGGATAAAAAAATTAAATGCATAAATAACTTAGTAGACAAATATTAAATGCGTACATATGTCAGCCCAAACATACAAGTCGGCCTAAACATTTCACATCAAAGTTTGAATCAATCCTAAAATGTATGCAAAAACTATTCTGCTCGACACTTAACATCTATGTCGCTCGACACTTAATATTTTTCTCGGTCGGCATGATGTAACTTGGCAACCTAAAAACTTGCTCAGCAATGTTTCTTGTCCTTGAATGTTTAGCTCAGCCACAGTGATAACCAACTAAAACTGCCTAAATAAATGACTAAGTGTTGGTCACTAATCATCAACAAAACTTAGGGATTAACAAAACTATCACTTTGAAGAAGTTCTATTGGTTTATCCAAGGGACTAATTGTAAAATGATAATGAAATAATTGCACATGTGAAATAAAAAAGGACTTATCTTTATTTGATCTTGGAAAATAGTATAATAGAATTCAAGTTTGCAGTTATTGATCCATCTATCCCATCTAACTATAGTAACAGTATGTCTTATTGTGTCCCTTTTGTGTTGATCTTGGTATCCTTATAAATATGAAATTGAAAGGATGCAAACAAGCTTAAGATCAACATGAATATTCCTATCAAACACCTAACCCTAAGATCAATAACTGAATACTAACAATTACAATAATAGAATATTTGATTATCCTTGCTTGATAACAAATGCTAAGTGATTAAATCTTATAGTAACAACTCAATAATATCTTCATAGTATGTCTGATTCAACAACTTAAATAATGGATCTTCATCATGATGGTAATCCAAACGTATAACCATCCATAGTCTATCTCATGAGCATGTTGACCACATAGATATATCTGCACATGATAATGAATATATTTTTGACTACACATATTCTTTGGTGCACGATCTCTGGAATCAAATGTGTCACCTTTTACCGACTGCAACCATGGCATCGATCATTCCTTTGTGATCCCTCTTCATCAAGTCTACATGTGGTCATTCATCACGACATCAAGAATCTTGACCGTCTGATCAAACTATGTTTGCCACCTTTATAATCTGCATGACAAAGTCCAATCATCAAATGATAAAATAAACCCTAAGTATAATAAGAAGTAATAATGCCACGTAATAAGTCAATTTTGATATTGTCACCAAGGATTTTTGTCTTTTTCCCATTTCTTCCATGTGTCAAGTCTTTCGTTACCACACAATGACTAAACTTTGTTCATTTTTCCATCACACTGTCGCGTTAAGCCGTAGATCTTCCATCTTATGGTCGCAAATCTCCCTTAAATTCTTTTGTTATTAATTGTAAAGGGGAAAAATGAATGTTTATGGAATAAGAGTGTTTTGATACTCAAATTACTTATCACCTTACATTTAATGTTTAGAGTGGAGGGAAAGATAAGATATTCCCTTTTATTCTTAAATGCACAAAGGAAGGATCCAAATTGATCAACCCAAAAAGGATCAATGCATAAGTGAATCAAACTATTGGACATAAGAATAAAGAAGGAGATCTTAGGTTTCCCTCTTAAAATTTGTTTTGAAATGAATGTAAATGTGTGATAGATTTAGAATGATTAAGGTTTTGAATTGAAATTAATGATAGAAAAGTACTAACCTTTAAATGTTGCAGATCAAAGAATGCTATTTTCTGAGGTCTGTAGACTATTTCTGGAAAAACTGACAGTTGATACCAAATTGGAATGCAGAGATGAAAAAAACCTATAAATCATTTTTTGTTCCGATGTCATCTTCTGAAAAAGGTTGACCTTGACCCACAAATGTCAACCCTGACCCAATAATGTCGACCCTGACCTGCACAGATCTGAATGTGGCTTTGTTCGTGGATCCCAAAAGTTTGCCAAAAAGGGTATCCAAATCTGGGTTCAAATCCACTGTTCTGTACCTGTACCTACAATAAAAAGGAGATTGTTTATTTGTGGGGGAGGGGTTTTCCTTGGTCAAACCATGATTTAGGAATTAACCTTGAAATCAATAAAGTACAGAATGCTAGCAAGTAGTAGAATTGAATCTAACAATGAAGCTATGATACTCAATAGATATGTAATTGAAATTCAAATGTATGCAAATATCAAAGTATGAAAGCAATGGACTTTAGAAACCATAAACCTCCATGATTGTATGCTTGGAATCCACCTTGAAGAGATGATGAAAGATTCTTGAGGATGCACAAAGGATCTTGAAGGAAGATCACACCATCATGATGGCTAGATCTAGGGCTTGAATGATAAATCTTGAATGCTTGAACCAAATCCCTTCAAAATCTTAAAATCTTGAATCCTTGATCTTTAATGGAGGAATTGAGTTCTTGAGAGGAATAATTGAACACCTTGAGAGCTTGAAAAAATGTAGAACAATGGATGCTTGAACAAAATCTTGGCTAGAGCTTTTTGCACTTGGAAGACTTAGAGAAAATGGGAGAGAAAAGCTTCCTTTTATATAAAACTAGGGCACAATCTTCTAAGGAGGCCAACATGGGAGAATTAAATTCCAATTAGAACCATGCCCTTAGAAGAGGACCTATATTAAATACAATTTAAGATTTACTACTTTGGAACCCCAAAACAGCCGACTCGGAAGCGGGAAATGAATTTTGGATGACTTTCGACAACTGACAAATTACCAAATTTGAAAGGGGGACCCAAGTAAAGGTCAAGTATAACCCTAACCTAGGTTAGGGTCAAGGTCGACCCTGACCTAGGTCAAGTTCAAGGTCAACCTTGACCCAGGGGGTCAAAACCCCTGGAAAAAGTGCCAGGTGGGATAGAAGGTGCCTGAAGAGGCCCAATCAGGGTCCTAAATAGGCACAAAAGTAGGAGATGATGCTGAAAGGAGGGGAGAGTATGATGGTGGTCAAAAACATCCCCTAAAGAGGGCTAAATTTTCTTAACATGGAATTTCTTCCATTTTAAGATGATACATTAATCGATCATATTTTCTTGCTCGATTAAGTCCCAACCATTGATTTAAAGCACGGGCTAAAATATGTCTTTAAGTAATCTGTCTTTTATTTTACTTTATGTGCCTCTATGTAATCTAGTCATGTATTCTACCAACCAAATACTGACACATGTATCCCCATTGTTCCACTTTTATATCTTGGCTGGCTCGAGATACCTTTCACCCTCTTTGGCATCACGTGATGTTTAAATGGTGTGCAGTTTGAGATAGCACCGTCGCGCTCCACTGGTGGATCAGATCTTGGTATGATTGGATATGACTCAATTTGACTTTAGTCAAGCATGATCCATATGATGCGCGATAATTATTTTGTGGTTCCATGGTAAATAAAATAATTTGTGTAGATGTTGAGCATAAATTTTCAAAAGTTGACAGTTCCATTTGACTACTTTGATTATCATGGGGTCGAGACCAGTATGTTTCACCACTCCGCAGTAGATAGAATAATACTCACTGCTTCATTGCACCATCACGCGATAGGTAGATAGTGGGTATGTCTATGATCATATGGTTTGCATAAACTATATGTTGATTTTTATTTGTTTTTAGTTTATATCTGCATAAAAGGAGAAACAAGGAAAGAAAATGGTAAACAGGAATAACTGTTAGAGACATGGATTCAAACAACATAGTATTAATAAAAGACATAAGAAATATAAGTAAGAAAGAAAATGTATAAACCAAAAGGCTATAAAAGATATATGAATAAGTACAAAGAAATATTTCCCTGATTGATTATGAAAACAAATTAGTCTGCAAATCTGGGTTCCACTACCCTCAACATTGAAGCTTTACTCAAGCTACTGGTTAACAAGAAAGAAAAAAGGTACAGTACTTTTGAGAAGGCATATGAAAGAGTCACCCTGAAACTCAAAAATCCTAGGATAGAGAAAAAAGAAAAGAAAATCATTAGTCAGTTGGAAGATAATTTTTCTATAGGTGAAGGTAGTAGCTCCATAAGTGAGAAACCAAAGATAATTCTAGGTGCTTATGTTAATAGGAAAAGGAATTCACTAGAAACTCAAAGTAAGACTCCATATCTACCATCGGTAGAAAATTCCGGTATGGAGAAGAATGATGATGGTAAAACATATAACCCTATGCCACCTAAGGCATCTCAACCTGTCAAGACTAGGAAATATGTAAAGAGGAAAATAAGAGGACATTCAAAGGCCTCTCCTAGAAATATAAAAAGAAGACAAAAGTAGACAGTGACAAAACTGATTCTGAGAAGGAAATCACTGACATGGGGAAGTCTATAAAGACAAAGTTCAACATTCCTAAGAGTGCAAAAGAAGTTTATATTGCAATTAAGGAACATGGAATGATAGGCAATATTAGTAACTTCAAATTCTCTAAGTTATTTGATGAAGACAAGAAAATTATTGAAGATACTATTGTATTCCATTTTACACCTAGTCAAATCAAAAACCACATTGCTGATGAATTGTATGAAGCAGTTAATTTTATATGGGAGTCTGCACTAGAGACTAAAAAGTAAATAAGATAAAGGACAATTCTCTACACTATAACACATTTGATATTAAAAGAAGTAGACAAGGCTCTTGAAAAACACAAAGTCATATTTAGTGTTGGACATAGAACTACAAAGCTACTAGCTGGGAAGAACCAAGAATTTGAAGATGAGATAGTGGTGATATAGAAAAGAATTTTAAACATAGATCAACTACAGGTAATAGATACAATAGGTACATCTGAATTAGATGATATTTTTATGGTGGATGAGTTAATAGGATATGTGTTAGGAAGAATTCCAAGTATGGTTACTCACATAGACCTAACAAAAGATTTAGTTGATGATGTTATAATTGAGGATATCACTAAAAATACCAACTCTCCTATGGTTGGAGATGAAGCTAAATATATTCCACTTTAGTCTTCACCTAATGTAAATCTCGTTGAGATCAATGATGATATAGTTCATGTTGAAGCAATCAAAGTTGAGACAAAAAAGAGTAAGGATACATAACAGGTAACTGAGACTGCTAAACAACCAAAGGATACAACTGGGTAGGAAAAGGATACATAACAAGGTGAAAATACTCAAGAAAAACAAGATGAGCAATAGAAAGAGCAAGAAAAGGACACAGATAAATAAAGAAACAAGTAACACTGGTACTGGTGAAAAAAGAAACAAAGATGAAGTTGAGAAACCAAAGGTTAACACCCCAGTGACTCTAAAACTAACACAGAATATTGGTGAGAAGAAGAAAATGAAGATAAGAGAAGAAGAGGAAGAAGAAGAAGAAGATGGAGAATAAGAGGAAGAAGATGATCCAAAATTTGAAATTCAGAAGAAAATTTTTACTAAGTTGAAACCAAAGGAGCAGTTACTATTTTCAAGGAAATTGGCAGAGAAGGTTGTGAAGAATAGAATTAAGCATAACAAGTACAAAAAACAAATGTTGAGGAAAACCAATGCTATATGGTTTGATCTAGTAGCTTATGTAGATATTGATGAATAATCATCTATGATTGATCAAATCAAAACCTTAGTTGATGCAATTATTATTCTACATCATGACATGGAAGAGGAAATGATTAAGAGAGAAAAAAAGAGATTGGAGAAGGAAATTGTGGAGAAGCTACTATAGAAGATTTCACTTGAGAAAGTTTCACTATATAAACTAGTTAAGAAACTCAAGGAATCATTACTTGAGGTTGGAAAAATATTTTATAGAACGTCTATTCTGACCAAATTCAATGCAGAGATCGAGTCAAAGAAGGAAGAGATACAACAGAGTTGGCTACACTTTTCAACCAATTAGACCCCTTAAACAGTTCCATGATGGATCACAATGCAAAATTGGAAGAGTTGATAGACAAGGAAATGGAACTTAAGGTAGAGGAGGATAGGATAATGATGACATTTCTAGAACTACAAGGGTTTCTGATTCCACACATGGACATTACTCAAGCATACCTTAAGAAATTTGAAGTGTTGATAGGTAATCCACTTATGAGTATAATTAATAGTATGGAAGATCTGGATTCTGGCATAAATAATCATCATATTTCCCTGACAACACTTAAAGAGTCATGGGAGAATTCACTTGCCAATGTAAAGGTACAGTTCAAGACTATCTTTGACAAACTATAAAGCATGAACACCCTTGTATATACCTTTTTTATCATCGTTTTTGACATTATGTCAAAAAAGGGGGAGTATATAAGTAGATCAAAAGGGTGAGTTTATATTTTGAAGAATATGTAATCTATGGATTTATATATTTAGGGAGAGTATGTAAGAATACATGGAGTATAGGTTTTGAAATTTAGAAATTTTGAATAAGTTTATTCCATCAATGCCAAAGGGGAGAATGATGATATCATGATACCGATAAATGACATTGATGATGATCTTATAGACTATGGTTGTCAATTTTGGCAAACCATTACATAGGTAAGAAATTTTTGTGTGAGTACATGAAGTTATACCAACCAGTAGATAGTATAGCCAATCAGTAATGAGAAGTCAAGTCAGATAGGAGAACATGTGAACAAGAGAATAGGTGAAGGTCAAATCAGTTAAGGAAGTCAAGTATGTTATCAATACATTAGAAGGTACAAAGACAATATTTATACTAATTTTTGTAACCACCCCACTTAGGTCACACTGGTACAAGCCTAAATGAAGATACCACCAACCGGTCCATTCAGCGGACACATAAAAGAAAAGGTTATTGAACAGTTTTGTTCAATTGGTCAAATCAATTATGGAGGTGCAAGATTCAATGAATCTAGATAAAATGAAAGACTTAGTAAATCGTTTCAAGAGTTGAATAATTCAATTTCTTGGTATTTTTGTATAGATATGATTATGAATTCAAGGCATATTCTAACCAATAATATTGAAGGAATATTTCACATTGGAGATGACAACTTGAAGTTTGTTATGGATGAAGTGGTAAGATTTTAATGTTTTGATGAGTTGTTTATGATTCAGAAAGTTATTTTGGAGGGAAAAAGAAACCCTAATTAGGTTTAAAATTGAAGGTGAAAGGATATAAGATGATAGTTGCTGATATTATGAAAGAGATATAAAATTGATGAAGTTAGTGAAGAACAATTGAAGTGTTGGTTGAAAGTAAGATCTTGAACAATGATTGCAGAGCAGATTTCAGAGAAGATTTAGCATCAAGTTCAGAGAAATAATAGAGCATAAAAGGATCTGATTAGCATTCAGGAGTGCATATTACATGTTAATTTCATTGTTGTATTCCTAATAGTTTCAATAAGTTAAATCCATTAACTGTGTAGTCTCTCACAAGACTTTTTACTGTAAATCCATTAACAAGGTGAACAATGTTATCACCTAAAAATAGTCTAGCAAACCCATAGGCCCCTTTTCTCAAATATTTGGTCTTAATAAATCCTAAATCTAAGACATTATCACTAGACTCTAAATTATTGATCATTTAATCAAAATTGCTTATATAATTTTAATCTTAATTTGTTGAATCAAATAATCAAACATCAAAGCCTAAACCCAAAAAGCATAAAACATTGAGATAAATAAAAAATTCCTAAGTTCAAAAGTGAACCCATTCACACATGGGTGTGCACTCAAAAATAAAATAAAAAATAAAAGGGAGAAAAGACCAATTTTATCTTATTCTCCACAAATTTGACCAATCAAAATCACTTTATCATCTCACATGGATTAAGAGGAAATGCATCTCCACCATTGATCAATCTCTTTTTCCTCTTAATCTCAACCACTCATTCCTTGGAATCTCTTATAAAAGGGATAGCTCCCCTTTCTCATTCAGGACAAGAAGATTTGGAGTAGAGTTATAATGCTATTTTCATTCTAGAGCTCATTAGTGCATTCATAAGTTCTTTGATTTCATACTAGTTTCTTGCATTCTTGCATTGTTAGCTTCATATATTAGCTTAATGGAATCCTAGTTTCATTTTCTAGATTAATAGTAGATGTATTTTTCTTTAGTAGCTTGCATTTGCATTCTTAGTCACAATATCATTCATAGTTTGATAGTTCATTGCATCTTTCATTTTCCAAGTTTTGAGAGTAAAGTATGCAAGTCTATGCATCTTGCTCATCCTCTTTGCATTGAATCTTCCATTTTGGAGTAGTCAAGTCACTAATTTCTCTATGTCCAATCTGATGGACAACTATGAGAATCATACTTGCTTCAACTAGGAAGCAATAAGCCAGTTTCAAGGATTTTTATGATAATGCTTTGAATATTATGTTTTTCACTAACCCCTTGGTATAATGGTTTATTTAAGTGTTTGGTTGCAGATATTGATCACACATTTTACCACACACATTTTTAGCACCCGTCATGGGGCAGAAAGATGCATTTTTGCCTCATTTTCACGATTTTCTACAAAGTTTTGACAAAACTGTGCTTTTTTTGTACTGTTGTCTGTCCTCTATCATACAAAAAATCTTAGAGTGGTAATTTATCATCTAGGAATAGGTATAATGTTGTATGAGCTTGTATTCTCTGCCTTTTTGTATCAGATCATTAGATTTTTCATATGAGATTTTGTGAGACTCTATTTTGTCGTATGATAACTGATGTATTGTTGTATGAGTTTTATTGCTAGTCTGTGTTCTGTACTTTGTCGTTTGAAAAATAGCAAGCATTTTTAGGGTTTCTCTTGAACTGATTTTGGCTTCCTAATCTTTTGTGTGTCTTCTATGGCCTTTTTACTATCTATTTTTGTAGCCTTATTGGTTTTACAGAACATTTTGAGGAAGACTCGCTTGAAAAGTTACACTTGCACATTATTTTTGCTAGAATTACTAATGGTTTGTGCTTGTAAGATGCTTTCCAAAGGAAAATTAATATTACTAATGGTTGTAATTGCAGGTTGCCTTAAGATCACATCAACCAAACAAAATGTGTCTTTTTAGTGGATTTCTTAGGCACCTAGATTAATTATAGTGTTGTTTGGTTTGGTAAAATTAGACATTAGGGGAGCATGCTCTTCTCTTTTTGAGAATAGAAAACCCAAACATGTTTGATTGAGCTTGAACAAGTAACACTTTTTCTTTTGGTAAATGAACATTGTTTGATGTGTTTGGGAGACACTATGGAGTAGGATACTATGCTCTTTTCCTTTTGGAAAATCAGAAATCTTGACATCTACTATCTATCCATTTACTTTTTCTTGCATTTACCTTTAGAGGGCCTTCCAAGAGATTAATCTTTTGGGAATGACCTAAGAGGAGAACAAGAGGACCTAGCTACTTCCACCCCACTATAATCAAATGCTTCCTTCAATCCAAAGAGATGGAAGACATGGTTATTTTATATCTCTAATTACTTGTAGGGTCTTGTTGCCTCAATCTTGCTAAGAAAGGACTACATTTTATTGGGCGCTTGTAGGACCATTCTTGGTCTTAATATTGTTTGTAAGACTATAAGGGAGATATATTCAACTTGTGTAGGGCTGAGAGGTTTGAATCTTGCATGCAAGACTATACATTTTGGGTGCTTGTAGGGATATATGCCTTAATTTCACTTGCAAAACTGCAAGGGGTAGTCATGAACGGATGAACTTACTAGACACTTTTTAGATAGAGGCTACCCGATCTACCTCTAAAAGTATCATAATATTTGCGCAAGGATTGATCCAAGTGGACTTTACTAGGATCACCCCAAGATTTTACACCCAACATATGTATTCCCAAGGACATTTTAAAGCATGAATGTGGCATGGGGGAGATTATGTGATTCAAGAATTGAGTCTCTATCCAAAACCCAAAATGTGCATAGTCCCAGGAAAAGCCAATATCACTTTGTGTGAGGTGAAGGAATATCAAACCTGGGAAAAGATTGTGATACTAAGCCAATTTGACTATAGTGTAGAAATTGCTTGGTTCTTCACTCTTTGTTCTTGATGTGCTTGTACACCTTGAAACTTGACATATCCTACAAACAAGAACACTTTGACAATAGAAAATAGAAATATCAAGATTTCTACCTCAACAATTAGACAACATTATCTGAAATATTTCATGCACAAGTGAAAAAATGTTCTAGAATGTTTTGTTGTTTCACGCCATTACAATTGTCATATGGAAAAACACCTAGAGGAGAGAAACTTGTATGAGGACCAATCTATTTTTGTATGGGAGCTTATGAATTTTCATATGGGACCTAAGTTGAAATCAGTCCAGTCTTGAGATCTTTGCCATTTGGTCACACTCTTGCAACAACAGTTGTCGTACTTTTTCATAGTCTTTCCCAACTTTAAAATCTGGTGGTAATATTCATCATTGTCCTTTGTCCTTGCTTCTGAAAATCCTCTCGATCATATTGACTCTTTTCTCTTGGTTACTTATCAACTTTTTCACAAGTATCATCTAGTAGGTATTCAGACCTCAAACATGTGATACCTTATACAAGTTCAACAACCAATCTCTTTCTCCATCAAACAAATCTTTGAATCTTTGACATTGACTTGGAAACTCGATCCACTAGAGACGTTAGTCATATATTTTCATACATGGTCCAAATGAGAAGTCAAAAAGCTGATTTTGATTCCAAGGGAAAAGCTACTGATGACTTTTCTCAAGGACTACCTTCTTGTCAGAAACCCAAAATAGATTTCAAGATCTCACTAAAGGACACTTTTGTCCCACAACAAACAATACCCTTGTTTGACTCATCAACCTTGGTTGTGCACAACACATCAACCATGTCATCTTACGAACACCAAAGTCAACATATGAGTGATGCTTCCTCCATAGAGGAGCCCACTTCTGAATATATTAGGAAGTGCCAACAAGATAAACATTTTCATAAAATTATGCACACTCTAATGCAATTGGACAAAGAAAATGAATTCATGCATCTTGTATCAACAGGTGTTAAGCTTCCACCTGATTTTGACATTGAGGTACTCATACAACAAGAAGAGGAGTCACCTATTACTATTCTCAGCCAACAACTACAAGACATGAGATGCAAGTTGAGAGAACTCAAGAAAGAAAAGAAACAACCACCTAGAAAGTACTCATTAGATTCTATATGTCCCTTTCCCTTCGCTAAAAACTTGCACATGCCACCTTTTCCCCCAAAGGCTAAAATTCCTAAGTACGATAAATATAATGGGGAAGGTGATCATCAGGATCACATAAGAGAATTTGGTGCTCTTAGTATGGATTTTATGCATGAGAAGACATATCTAATCAGACTATTCTCGTGTAGCCTCTGTGGAAAATCCTTGGAATGGTTCACAAAGATCACACCTAGTATTCAGGCATTCAATGATCTTGTACAGAGGTTCATCCAACACTACCCATACAACATCTTACACATGGTTACGATGCTAAATCTATGCAACACATTGGTGAACCATTTGTTAAAGTCCTCCAGATGTGGAGAAAGATATTTGCAAGATACCCTGGACAAATACCTGAACCAGAAAAGATTGACATCTTCATCAACAACCTGGTTCCTGAGATGAATTATGAAGCACAGATGCATAAACACACCTCTTTTAGTGACTTAGTTGATAGCACTATGAGAATAGAAGATGTTATCCTAAGGAAAGGGGATCTAACCTTGAAAAAAGATGCTAAATCCTCTAAAAATAGAAATAACAAGGACAAGAGTAAATATTAGAATAAGAATCATAATGTGGTTAACAATGGTGTAGTTGACTCACCTAAGTTCAAATAAAATGAGCCAATATTTAACCTTACTAATAATATACAGGGTGTTAGGCATAATTCAATTACTCCTAACACTCCTAATAACACTAAAGACTCTCAGAAAGATAAGGCACCTTGGATTCCATGACTCAAGAGAAATTTCAATCCTCTTGGGGAACCTTTGGAAGATGCATTAAAAACATTGGTTGCTAACAAAATCATCATGATTCCTAACTCAAAACCATGGGAACCTGAGGTAAAACCAAAATGGTGGAATGACAATCACTACTATGAGTTTCATAAGAACAAATCACATTTGAAAAATGATTGTATGAAGCTAGATATGTGATACAAGATCTAATCGATAATAAAACTATCACAGTTGATACTCATTGGTCAAACGATGATCATAAAGCCTTCAAGCTACCCTTTTTATCTTATGAGAAAGGATAATCCTTAAAATCCCAGGGAACCATGGTGAATCATAGCTATACCAAAGTTTACAATGTGATACACATGCTCAAACCTTCTGACAGGTCAATCAATTTCATCATTATTAAGGATAAAGAAACCAATTCTACCAATGTGGTCACTAGAGGTCAATCTAAGGTCACTCTTAAAGGGGTGACATCTGCACCTAATAAAATCATTGCACCAATAGAAAAACCTTCATCATAAAAGAAATTTATTGTGAATTACAATCTAGTTGATCAGTTACAATGAATTCCTACTCAGATCTCTATCCTAGAATTGCTAAAATTGTCACCAACGCATAAGGAAATTCTTGAGACTACACTTGTGGAAACTGATGTTCCCAAAGACCTTGATGTTGGTCAACTCTAGACCATGGTAAATAATTTGATGTCCCCTCATTGTCTATATTTCTCAGAAGAAGATGACAAAGCCCCGTAGTCGCCCACACAATCAACCTCTGCACATAGAGGTCTTAATCCACAAAAGTCAAGTTAAGCATATTTTGATAGATGGAGGTGCTAGTTTGAATATTTGTACTCTCAAGCTAGTCACATCACTTGGATTTTTTGAACATACCATTAATCCTCAAAAGAAGATCACTAGCAAATAATATGATGAGGAAGAGAGATCATAAAATAGACAAGTGGTGCTACCTATCAGAGTGGGCCCTATTGAAATAAATGTCACTTGTTAAGTGCTTGACTTGCCTCTCTCATATAACATATTTCTAGGTAGACCATGGATTCATGACATACGTGTATTCCCCTCCACTTATCATTAATGTGTGAAATTTCCATTCAATGGGGTAGAAGTGTCTATTCTACCTGATAGTGCCTACTCTTGTAGCACTTTGAAACAAGGTGATAACATGGTTCCACACAAAAAGGAGGCATCTCAAACTTTTGAAATAGCTCAAAAGGCACTAATGAAAAGCTTCAAGGAAAAAACTTAAGATTAGTAACACAAGCATGGGAGAATACCAGTTGACTTCTCTTCCTACTTCTCCTAGATCTTATCGTATGTAATCCTCATCCTTCCCACCTTCAAATGGTCAACAAGTAGAAATACATGAAGGGACTGGAATGGTAAAGGAATGTGTGTCTCTTTCACAAGAGAATGAAGAAAATGTTGTTCTTGCATGGCTATACAAGGATGAAGAACAAGATAACCAAGTAAAGCATGTGGAAATCTTCCCACATAAGTATGAGAAAGGATATCAAATAATGAAACAAATGGGATACAAATGGAAAGGACCCTTGGGAAAAGACAAAGGTATTATAGAACTCCTTAATGTTGAATTTAGAAGTCACACAGATAGTAATAGCTTGGGATACCATGAGAAGAAGATCCATCCCTCTCCTAATAATGACCATCCTAGTAGATCTCATGTAGATGCGTATGATATAGATACTGAAGATGAGACCGAGAATGCTCCTTTCCCTTTTGAAAAATTTATGCATGCCACCATGGAAAATCCATCTTATCAAGGGGAACCTTATGTTCCATCATTTTATAGAGCTTCCTTTGAAACAAATGGGTCAAGTGCTTCAAAAAATGTGACAGAGATATCAACTAAGAGTCAGAAATGCACTTAGAAATAGAAGATAGACATCCTAAGTGGGGGCATCTTGTCTTCACCTCCCATGTCCTTGACTTACCGCAATTTTCAAATAACAGGGTGCACACTATTAAGGAGGCTTCTCCTTGCACCTCTCAAAAATCACAAGATGATTCTATTCAGTGTGGGATGAATCAACAACGTGAAAACAACAGCTATCTAAGTGTCCCAAGGAATCTCTCTCTCGCTATTTGGAAAATAGAGGTCATTCTCCTATCCAATTTTATTATAGACAAGATAATACTTTACAAGAACAACATCCTAACTGGGGGAAAATTGTGGCTCCTACACATGTGTTAGACTTACCTCACTTGATTGATATAGACTCGAATGAGTATGAGTGGGATTCTTTCTCTGATGCTACCATTGATATTGAAGTGGATATAGTTCACAAGTTTGTACCTCATGTCCAATGTTGAGAAAGTGTTCACATCGATGGACCTCTAAGTGAACATCCCAAACCTAAACCTGTCTTTATTATCGATGATGAATATTCTTCCAAAGAGGAGGGAAGGCCACCTCTTCCACCTATCATGGACTAGAATTTTGGGAGAGAACCTCAAAATGCTCTTATATCCGCTACTCAGGACTGGGATTCCAACCAGTGCTCTATCCATTCTACCACATCAACCAACAATCGAAGTGGTCTTGCATCCATTGGTTACAAACATGATTTCAACCATGAACAATGGGAACAATGGGATCATGAAGTGGAAGAAGAAGCAACTTGGGATCTTCGATATCCCCAAAGACTGGACATGGCTCCTCACCCATGTATCCCATCCTCAAGAATCTAGGTTATGCCAATGAGTTTTTTCTTAGAATGCATGGATGCTCAAGAAGCATGAGAGGATGCTAACACTATGTCAAATGAATTGAATCCACATACTACCAACAATGACTCTACTATAAGTGTTAGAAAAAATCATATTTTAGGCAATCCTTCGAAGAGTGGCATCACAGATCTTCTCTTACTTGTTGAAGAACTTGATCCAGATAACACAGTGCTATCCTTGGAACCTACTCATTCTTTACCTCTTGTTCATCTTGATCTCATTTAATGGAACCCAAACAAACCCTTGAACCTCACCTAATGACTACACCTTAGCTTGCTACTTGAATGTCATTGAACCCTTCATCTCTTCCACGAGTGCAACAAGCTTAAACATGATAGAGGGGGACATCAAGTTCCTCAAATTAAAGAGAAAATATAAAAAGAAAAAAAGGTTTGATGGTGAAAACCACTTTGTGGTAGTATCAGAACCAAAAATAGTAAAAAACAAAGGTGTATCCAATGGTGAAAACCTCTCTGAGGTTCCAGAGGATGGGGAACTTGTTCTCCTTCCTGATCACCTTCAAGAAAGATCATTAGTGTTGATAGAAACAACACAAGTAGTAAATATGGGAACAACAGAGGCACCTCAGTTAATCTACCTAGCACAATATCTATCTGAGCAAGAAAAGAAATAATTTGTCTAATTCTTCATGAAAAAGGAAATCAACTTTGCTTGGTCCTTTTCAGACATGTCTAGACTAGACATAGACCTGATTATGCATCATTTTTAAATTGCTCTAGGAATTAAGCTAGTCAAAAAAAATCTTCACAAAATGCATCCTCATGTGGCACTATTAGTCAAAGAAGAATTAGAGAAACTACTGAAGGTTGAATTCACCCGTGCTATAGCATACACTAATTGGATTTATAACATTATCCGTGTGACTAAACATGATAAGTCCATTCGAGTTTTCACAGACTTTGGGGATTTAAACAAGGCTTTTCCTAAGGATGACTCTCCATCACCTAATATAGACATGATTTTGGATTTCACAGCTAGTTACGAGATGTACTCGCTAATGGATGGTTTTTCTGGCTATAATCATATAAGAATAAATCCTGAAGATAAAGAGAAGACCTCTTTTACCTGTTCCTAGGAAATGTTTTGTTGGAACGTCATGCCTTTCGGTCTCAAAAATGATGGAGCAACATACCAACAAGCTATGACTACTATATTTCATGTTATGATACACAAAAAAATGGAAGACTATGTAGATGACACCCTGGAAAAATCGGCAAGAAGAGAAACTCATCTAGAGGATTTAGAAAGGATTCTAGACCAGATGGAACAATTCAAGCTTAGATTGAATCCTAAAAAGTATGCTTTTGGTGTAACTTCTAGTAAACTACTAAGATACATCATTTTGGTAAAATTAATTGAGGTTGATCCCGAAAAGGTAGAGGAAATAATAGACAGGCAACCTCCTCGCAACATTAGTCAAGTTAGGACTCTATAAGGCCAACTGTAATCTACTAGAAGGTTTATCTCCCAACTTGCAGATAAGGCACAACCTTTTACAAGAACACTGTATAGAGGAGTTACATTCAAATGGGATGAAGGGTTTGAAAAACATTTCCATCAAATCAAGGAATATCTAGCTAATTCACCCGTATTGATGGCACCAATGTCAGGAAAGCATCTTGTCCTTAACATTTCAGCTATTAACAAATCCCTAGGAGATTTTCTAGCCCAACAAGATGAAATAGGAAAAGAAAGAGCCATCTATTACATAAGAAGAACCATGGTGTCCTATGAGAATAATTATACTATTATTGAAAAAGCTTGTCTTGCTGTAGTTTTTGCTTCTCAAAAATCAAGACACTCCATGCTAGCACACTTTGTTAAGTTAATTTCCAAAATAGATCCTCTAGAATACCTGTTAAGCAAGGCAACTCTCACTAGAAGGCTGGCTAATTGGGTTATGATACTTAGTGAATTTGACATTGAATACATTGATAGAAAATAAATCAAACGATCGGTTATAGTTGATCACCTAGCAGATGCTCCTTTGCAAGATAGATGACCACTACTGATATAATTCCTTGATGAAGTCATTTTACATCTCATGGAGCATACCTGGACAATTTTCTCTAAAAGATCTTTTGCACAGCAAGGAGACAGTGTTGGAACCCTTTTTATCACACCACAAAGATAAAAGATCCCAAAAGCTTCTAAAATGGTCTTCCCTTGCACAAATAACATTGTGTAATATGAGGCTTTAGAAAATGGGTTAAAGACGGCTATCAAATGCAAAATCATCAAATTGCACATCTATGGTGACTCACAGCTGGTAATCAACCAAGTCAATAACCAATATCAAACAAAGGATGATAAAATGTTGCCATATAAAAGGATGATTGATGATCTTAAGACATATTTTGTATTTTTTACTTTTCAACAAATACCAAGAGAAGAAAACAGAGTAGCTGATGCTATGACCACCTTGGCGTCCATGTTGAAACTTGAAGAACATCACTTTTTCTATGACTTCCTAGTGGAAGAAATCATTTTCCCTACTTATGATTCCCCTGAATCCCAAGTTGTTTTCACCCTAGTGGGTACCAATTCTTCCCATTATGCTCATATCTACTCTTACCTCTGTAATCAAACCTTTCCAAATGACCTCTCAAAAAATGAAAAGTTAAATCTTATCAAGAATGCATCCCATTACCTGATTATGGCTGATGAATTGTATAGAAGAGGTCACGATGGTACTCTCCTTAGGTGTCTAGAGCATGAGTCTAAGCGCGCTCTAGAGTAAGTCCACAAAGGTGTCTATGGATCTCATTCAAATGGCCTTTCATTGGCTAATAAAGTCCTACACACAAGATACTACTGGCCCTCTATGGAAAAATATGCCAAACATTTTGCCAAAACATGCAAAAAATGCCAGACTCACGGTAACCTGATTCATGCTCCTGCACATGAGTTGTTACCTTTTATTACTCACTATCCATTTTAGCAATGGGCCTTTAATCTAATTGGGCAAATTTATCCCTCATCCTATGGTGGAAAAATTCATTATAACTACCACTAAATACTTCAAAAAGTGGGTTGCAGTAGTCCCTTTGATTAAATCCATAGGCAAGCAAGTGTCTATATTCATCCTCAATTACATCATCTAGAGATATGGAATACCTTCATCTATTGTAACAGACACTAGGGGGAAATTCAGGAATAAGGACATGGATGAACTTTTTGACATGTTTAAAATCACCCAAAATTGTTCCTCTACTTACTACCCTCAAGGGAATGGATACGCTAAGGCCTCCAACAAAAACATCTTGAAAATATTGCATTGAACAGTGATTAAGATAGGGAAGGACTGGCACCTTCAGCTCAATCTAGCCTTATGGGCTTACAGAACTAGTATCAGAACACCTATAGGGGCAATGCCATTTTATTTAGTATATGGTACGTAAGCTGTATTGCCCATTGAAGTAGAAATACCATCGCTCTTATTCAACTTGCATGGACTCATTACTGATGAACATTATCGGATTTCTAGAGTCTAGGAGCTATAATTACTTGATGAACATAGAAAAATATTATTTGACCATTTAAGGGTCTATCAAAAGAGAATGTATCGAGGCTACAACAAGAAAGTGAGACATAGAGAATTCCAGGTTGGAGATCTTGTACTAAAAGAAAATATAAAGAATCAACAACATCATGAACAAAAGGGAAAATTTGAACCCAACTAGCTGGGTCCCTTTGTGATCACTGCAACATTTGGCTTTGGGCCTATCAATTGTCAACTCCAGAGGGAGATACCTTTATTGATCCTATCAATACACTCCACCTGAAGAATACTTATGCTTGAGCATTCTTGCTGGTCAGAAGCATGTACATATATATGATCCTGAAAAAAATATCAAAAATAACAAAAAGTTGAAAAGATCAAAAACATCTGGAAAAATTCCTAAAAAGATGACTGTCTTGGTGAAAACCTAGCAAACAGGCACCTTGATGAGTCAATCAAAAAAATAAAATTAATAAAAAAGAAAGAAAAAAACATTAAAAAAAAATTGAAAAGTCAAGAAAAAGTGCCTTGGTGAAAACCTGGAAACAGGTGCCCTGGTAGAAAAATAGAATCTCTGCCAAGTGGTAAAAACCTGGCAAAAGGCGTCACTTTTAACTCAACGCTCCATCTATCAATGCGTAGCTTGGCTCATCTCATGTGTGATATGACCTTTGTTCTTTTTAAGCTATCACATCAATCTAGTCCTCACTTCACTGATTGAAGCCATCTTTTAGGTTTTCTATAGGCCTCCTTTTCTTCCACATCATGTCAGTCAACCTGTCAAGTCCTCACAATTGGTCTCCTTCTCTGGATAGTTTGCCACTGACATACCAGTGTTTCTCAACACCTTAATCCACAGTGTTTCTCAACACTCTATTTTGGACAAACCTGTGTTTTCAACACAACATCGGATAACATATGCTCAATAACACACAACAACACACATGATGGTCTTTCTCAATGATGAACTATAACTAAATGAATGTTTGAAGATGATAAGTTCATGATCACTGAGATAAAAAAGTGAATGCAAGATATTAAATCAGTTAATGTATTGTATTCTCATTGATGTCAACTTCATATGGTATGATTATTCATACACATATCCATCATAACCTTGACGAACTAAAGAGACAAATTTTATGTTATTGATAAAATATAAAAGTCTCTATACACTGAGTGACAGTAAACACTGACGGATGGTGCATACCGATGGATAGTGTAAACCAAGCACAATATTAACCGAGAAAGCATTATCAAGAAAGCATCAATGAGAACTTCAAAGTGTATATTGAGTACCAAGCATAACTGAAGTTGCTACTGAGCATAACTAAATTGCTACCGAGCTAACTGGAGTTGATGACCAATCAGAACTGAAGTTCAAGAATGACAAAACTACTTAGCTAGAAAGAGCTATATTTAGAGATTGACTCATTGATTTCTTTATTCTTAACGATCAGTTAAACTAAAGCATGGAAGAGATTTAAAGCATAGTTATCAAGGAGAGATCTACGGAATAAAACTAAAGCATATCTTTATGGGATAAAGAAAAGAATGACAAGTTTTATGGATTAAGAAGTGATCTATGAAAAAACAAGGAGAGTGAGTAGCTAAATCATGTCTATGTAAAGAGACAAGGAATTCATTGCGAAACAAAGGAATGATGAATATATTCTGGTGAAGATCTGATCATACAGGCTGAAGGACAGAGCCAAAGAATTCTACAGACAATGAGCAACAAAGGACAGAGTATTCACTGAGAAGAAAGAAGAAAGAATGAAAGCAAAGGAACTTAAGTGAACATTTATCAAAGAGGTGATATTGGACTAACAATAGATCTGAAAAATTTGCAAGTTAAAAATGTATTATTGAACAAATCATTTAATGTATTAGTTTAACCATTGATTCATAAAATCTCTTAATTGAATGGGATTTAACAGTCCTTAATGTATTGAGATACTCAAGAGTATCAAATTTTTTTCTTATTGACAGCATAGTGAGTGCTAGGTCTCAAGATAAGCTGTTGGCTTTAAATCCTCTAACAAGGTCATACTTAATAGTGTGTTTGTAACCTTTAGCAGGGTTGGCTCTTCACCGAACTCACTTTAGAATAGTGAAATTTTTTGGGTTACTAGTCCCAAGTGGTTTTTCCCTTAGCAGGGTTTCCACATTAAAATCTATGTGTCAAATGTGTATATGGTTTATTTCATTGATATTTTTATTTACACACTATTAAAATGGATTGGTTGGTTAACACTAAGTTTATTTACTGCTACTTGGTAATGTCTAGAAAAGATAAACAGTATATCTTACCTAGCAGGTTATATTTGTTAAAGTTATTTAAGGCATACATATTGATGGACTAAAAGATAACTAGAGGATATTATATTTGACATATATGTTTTGGTTGGATTTTTGGAACTATTTTAAGGCCATTGATTCACGCCTCCCCCCCTCTCAGTTATTATAACAATTGGTATCAGAGCTTTGGTGCTTGGAAGAGAGTTTAAAGACTTAAGCTAAAGATCACAAAATGAGTAAAAGGGATGTGCCTAAGTTGAACAAGGATGACTTTGCATCATGGCAAAGTAGGATAAGACTTCATTTTTCAGGTATTGGAAATGATGTCACACAACACTTGGATACTGAATATATTGCACCTACTGGACCTCTAACTATTGATTAATTGAGAGAGAAACATGAACACAATTATATGATGATAGAACTTGCTTCTTCACTATCTGATGCTAAATTTGAAGATGTGAAATCATGCACCTCTGCAAAGAAAATGTGGGACAAACTCAAGCTAGTACATGGAGGAGACACCAATGTGTTGAGATCTAAAGCTGAAAGCCTAAGAGGAAATTTTCATGACCTAAGAATGAAAGAAGGAGATAAAATCACTTAGTACAGTAGCAGAATCAAAGATGTTTTCATTGCTATCCATTGAGTAGGAGAAGTACTTGAGGAAGAAATACTTGTAAGTAAAATTCTGAGAACCTTACTACCTGTTTATGCTATTAGAGTATATGCAATTCAAGAAATGAGAGGAGTAGCAAATAACAATGTTACTCTTGATAGTTTTATTGGTAGACTTATTTCATTTGAGATGAACAACTATGACAATAGTTTCTTACCAACTATTGAGTTTGCATTCAAATCTTCTCTGAAAATAAGAAAATCTAGTCACAAACACACTATGAGAAATGATAGTGACAGTGATAGTGATGAACAAGAACTTGATTAACTTGAAGAACTAATGGCTAGAATATTACATAGAGGTAAAGGAAGATATAAAGGTAAATTACCATTGGTCTATTTTAATTTCAAATAAATTGGACATTTTTCTGATAGATGCCCTAACAAGAGAAAGGATGAAAGAAACAATGATAGATCTTATGAAAAGAAGTATGATAGAAGTGATCACTGAGACAACAGAAGAAACTAACACTCTAACAAAAGAGATAACTGAGAATACAAGGACAAAGGAAAAAAGGCTTGTTACCTAGTTGAAAAAAAAGCTGAAAATTCTAACACTGATCCTGATGAAGATGTTGAGGTAGTATTTTTTTCTATGAAGGATACTTCAGGTGAAGAATAAAGGTATATTGAAACAGAACTCATATCTAAAGTTAGAAAAAATGATGTCTAGACTATTGATAGTGGATGTACTCATCACATGACTAGAGATAAAGAAAATTTTGAAACTTTTGAATATTATAATGGTCGATCAGTTAGGATGGGTAATGACTCACCTTGCCTAGTTGAAGGAAAAGGTACCATCAAGTTGAATAATATGATCAGATGTGAAAATGCATTTTGGGTGAAAAGACTTAACTATAATATATTGAGTGTTTCACAATTGAACAACATAGGACACTGAGTTGCATTTGAGAAAAAAAAGGCAATGATCTATAATGAAAAAGGAAAGTTGATCAGTATTGGTGATCAAACAAAAGGTAATCTATTCTATCTTGATGATATTGAGACCACTTGTTTATTTTCTAGAAATGAAGATGTTTGGTTTTGGAATAAAAGGTTATGTCATGTGAACTTTGACAACATGGTTAAGATAAGTAAGAAAATAAAAGTAAGAGGCTTACCGAGTATTTCAAAACCCGACCATGTTATGTGCAAGAATTGTCAAATAGGAAAAATGACAAAGTCTAGTTTCAAGAGAAAAAACTACACAGTCCATACTAACTTACGTGGACCAATGAGAACAAAGAGCTATTATGGTGATAGATACTTTATTCTATTTGTTGATGAGTATTCTAGGATGATGACTATTATGTTCTTAAAAGAGAAATCTAAAGCATTTAAGATATTCAAATGGTATAAAGCAAAATTTGAAAAACAAAGTGAAAAAGAACTAAAATGTTTAAGATCAGATAGAGGAGGAGAATTTATTTATGATGAATTCACTAAATTTTGTAATGAGCATGGGATTAGAAGACAGGTTTGTGCACCGAGAACACTATAGAAGAATGGGATTTTTGAAAGGAGAAATAGATCAATTGTTGATTATGCCAGAACACTAATGATTGAAAAAGGCATCACACAAATATTCTGGAGAGAATCTATAAGTATTGTTGTCTATACACTAAACTGAGTTTAATTGAAAAAAGACACCAATAAGACACCTTATGAGCTATAGTATGGATACACACCAAATGTGAGTTACTTTAGAATTTTTGGAAGTCAATGTTATATATTGAAAGATGATAGAAATGGGAAACTTGACTCTAAAAGTGATAAAGGAATATTTCTAGGATATTCTACTAGAAGAAAAGCTTATAAATGCCTGAAAAAATATTCTAACAAAATCATTAAAAGTGCAAATGTTAAAGTGGATGAATTTTCTGGGAAAAATGATGAGGAAAGTAGAAAGGAACCTGAAGATTACAATAGATTTTTCTACATAGAAGAACCTGACATCTTACCCGAGCGATAGACAATTCAACCAAGTAATAGGCTGCACACACCGAGAATCAGGAAAATGCTCACGATGTTGAACTGAGTGATAATGAAGATCACAATGATGATCAAAATGAAGATCAAAATGAAGAAATGGGATATGAACCTGCACTTGCTAAATATTTCAGAAGACACCATCCACAGGACCAAATCATTGGAAACAAAAGAGATGGAATGAGAACAAGAAGTAAGTCTCTAAACACTAGATGTTTGATTTGTGTTTTTGACCCTAAATTTTTTAATGCTGCACTTAAGAATCAAAAATTGGTTAGTGCAATGAATGAAGAGATTGAATAGATTGAGAAAAATAAAACATGGACATTAGTACCTAGACCGAGTGACAAAAATTTCATCGGTACCAAATGGATATTTAGAAACAAACTCAATGAGAATGGAGAAGTCACAAGAAATAAAGAAAGAATAGTATGTAAAAGGTATGCACAAGAAGAAGGTGTTGACTATGGAGAAACCTTTTCACCCGTTGCTAGAATAGAAGGAGTAAGAATTCTACTTGCTTATACTAATTTTAAAGGCTTCAAAGTATACCACATGGATGTTAAATCTTCATTTATGAATGGAATACTAGAAGAGGAGGTATACATTGAACAACCTAAAGGGTTTGTTGATCCTAACAAGAGGAACATAGTTTGTAGACAACACAAAGCCTTATATGGATGAAAATAAGCACCGAGAGCATGGTATGAAAGACTTCACTCTTATCTCATTAGTATTGGATTTGTTAGAACAAGTAACAACAGTAATCTATATTTGAAAGGAGATACTAATGATAAGATTTTGATTGCTAAGATATTTGTTGATGATATCATATTTGGAGGTAATGATATTTTGTGCAAATTATTTGCTGATGAAATGAGAAAAGAATTTGAAATGTCAATGTTTGGAGAGATCAATTTTTTTTCTTGGTCTATAGATTCTACAATAGGATAAAGGCATCTACATTACACAATCCAAATACATCAAAGAAGTTATGAAGATATTCAAGACGGAGGAATCCAAACCAGTTGGAACACCTATGGAAACTAGATGCAAATTGAAAAAGGAAGACAAAACTACTGAGGCAAACCAGACCTTATACAGATCTATGATTGGAAAACTTATGTATGTTGTACACACTAGACTAGATATAGCACATGAAGTTTGTATAGTTGCAAGATTCTCTACTAATCCTAAGGAATCACACATGATTGTTGTTAAAATAATTTTGAGATATCTCAAGAATATTGAAGACTATGGATTGTGGTACAATAAAGAAGGCAAATTTGAGCTACAATTTTATATTGATGTTGATTGGGATAGAAACTTAGATGATAGAAAGAGCACAACATGAGGATAATTATTTATGGGTGACAGACTTTTCAAATAGATAAGTAAAAAGAAAGGATGCATATCTCAATCAACTAAAGAAGCATAATATGTAGTTGTTGTTGCAAATTGCTCTAACATTGCATGGATCAAGAAATTGCTAAAAGGTATGAATGAAGAAATTCTTGACCCAGTAATTATCTATTGTGATAATACTAGTGCTATAAACATCTGAAAGAACCCTATGATGCATGCTAAGAAAATGCATATAGCTATTAAGTATCATTACTTCAGGGAATAAGTATAAGAGAAGCAGGTGATACTGGAATATGTACAATCCAAAGAACAACTAACAGACATCTTCACAAAACCATTACCAAAGGATATATTTGAGTACCTAAGGAATAGACTAGGGGTTTGAACCTTGTCTATTGGTCACTAAGTTGACTTAGAGGATTCATCAGCCTACACATTATCAGAAGATTAGTCATGTTGATGCAAGATGAGATATGGACTGCAATGACATATCAATCCACTAAAGGGGAAGAAAGCTTCAAAGGGAGAAAAAGATCATTGGCTACTACAGAGATGAATATTTTTTTGGCATTGTTTTCAAAGGAGTAGGAAGATTCAATGAAATGTACATCAGGGAGAAAAGGGTTCTACAACACAAAGGGAGAGAATGATTCAATAACCATCTATCAAAGGGAGATAATTGGAGAGAGTTAACAGTGGTGCATATCTATCTAGAAAAGGGAGAAGAGATTATACAAGAAAGGGAGAGACAAAATTAGAAAATAGAATCGCCACACCTATCCACTAAATGGAATGAAGAATGGGAGAGAACACAGTAGAATCCAATCTAAGCTAGAAGAGCTTACCAAGATTTAGATATTTGAACTGGTTATAGAACAATAAGATTGGTATGTTATGGCATATCTTATACTGCATATTTCATAGTATGTTGCCATCAATACCAAAGGGAGAGATTAATGAACTATAACTGATTGAATGTTTTAAGATGATAATTTGATGATCATCGAGCTGCAAAACTGAATCTAAGACATTGAATCAGTTAATGTATTGTATTGTCATTGATGTCAACTTGATATGGTATGATTATTCATACACATATCAGTCATAACCTTGAAGAACTAAAGAGACAAAGTTTATGTTATCGGTAAAACATAAAATTCTATATACACTGAGTGACAGTAAACACCGACAAATAGTGCACACCGACGGACAATGTAAAATAAGCATAGTAGTAACCAAGAAAGTGTTACTGAGAAAGTGTCACCGATCAATTCACAGTATATATAGAGTACCAAGCATAACTGAAGTTTCTACCGAGCTAACTGGAGTTGATGACTGATCAGAACTAAAGTTCAAGAATGAAAAATTTACTTAGATGGAAAGAACTATTTTTAGAGATTGACTGATTGATTTATTTATTCTTAATGATCAGTTAAACGAAAGCATGGAAGAGATTTAAAGTGTATTTATCAAGGAGGGATCTACAGAATAAAACTAAAGTAGATTTTTACAGGATAAAGAAAAGAATGGTGAGTTTTATGGATCAAGAAGTGATCTACGAAAAAAAACAAGGAGATTGAATTGCTAAATCATGTCTATATAAAGAGACAAGGAATTCATTACAAAATAGAAAAATGCTGAATATATTATGGTGAAGAAAGAATTATTCATGTAGATCTGATCATAGAGGCTGAAGGATAGAGCCAAAGAATTCTGCAAACACTGAGCAATAGAAGACAGAGCATTCACCGAGAAGAAAGAAGAAAGAATCAACGAAAAGGAACTGGAATGAACATTGATTACAGAGTTATTATTGGACTAATAATAGATCTAAAAATCTACAAGTTGAAGTTGTATTATTTAATAGATCATTTATTGTATTAGTTTAACCATTGATTCAGAAAATCTCTTAACCAAGTGGGATTTAATAGTCCTTAATGTATTGAGATAATCAAGAGTATCAAAAGGTTTTCTTGTTGACAACATAGTGAGTGCTAGGTCAAAAGATAAACTGTTGGTTTAAATCCTTTAACAAGTTCACACTTAATAGTGTGTTTGTAACCTTTAACAGGGTTGTCTCTTCACCGAGCTCACTTTAGAAGATTGAAACTTTTTGGGTTATCGGTCCCAAGTGGTTTTTCCCTTATCAGGGTTTCCACATTAAAATCTATGTGTCAAATGTGTATATGGTTTATTGCATTGATATTTTTCTTTACACACTATTGAAGCTAGATTGGTCAGTTAACACTAATTGTATTTACTGCTAGTTGGTAAAGTCTAGAAAAGATAAACAGTATATCTTATCGAGCAGGTTATATTTGTTAAAGTTATTTAAGGCATACATCTTGATGGACTAAAAGATAAATAGAGGATATTATATTTGAGATATAAGTTTTGGTTGGATTTTTGGAACTATTTTAAGGCCAGTGATTCATGACCCCCCCCTCTCAGTTATTCTAACACTCAACACCTACATCAACAAGTTAAAAATATTGAACGATTGCTGACAATTTTTTAATATGTTGTCTGTTATCAATGTTTTCAAATGTTTTCTTTGATTTCTTCTTGTTTGTGTAGTTCCAATGATACTTATGTCAAGGCAGGAGGGTGTATGTGATAAGAGCTTCCACATTTAGGTGGATTATCCACACATCCCTTGATCCTACTCTCTTGTACCATAAGGTGAGGTTGGTCATATCTCCTTGTCTATTATTCTGCTTGTTTCAACAACAACACACTCATGGTTATCTTGGCTCTGAATGCCTTGATAATGGTGTACTTTTTTATATTAACTAGAAATAGTGTTTAGGTCATCTCGTCTCTTGTCCCTAGATGCTTACATTGGTTTCTCACATCTATCTGATGAAGATTCGTATTCATATCCTTATAGTGTCATTGGTACTTGTAAGCATCGTATTAACTCTAGGTGTCCCAAACATCCAAATGATAAAAGTATAGTGACTAAGGAAATTGGTGACTTGACTCATGTCAAAGGTTGCATTTCTAAGCTTGCACAATAGCATTATAACACACTCCATTAGATAATCTAAACATAGAGCTATTCCCTTAACCATGTGCTTCCTTTAATCCTTTGCTGACACAATCAACTACATTCCATCTCCTTAAGGTTACCTATTTGCACACAAATGGTTAGTAACAAGAACAAGAGCATGCCATATATTCAGCTCAACATAAACAAAGCACACAAATCTACATTTGTCATTTATGGAGCTAAGCTATTATCACACATATACGATCTAAGCTACAGAAAGCATATAACATCAAAATATTGTTGGAAATACAATATGGGAAAGCAAGATACTAAGAGGGGGGGTGAATCAGATCTTAAAAATTTTGTCCTTTAAAAAAAAATTAATTCACAACCATGCATAAATGAAATTTATCTATCAACTAGTAGCATCCATGACAGTAAATGAATAACTCAAGACAACAGATTTTGGTAACCCAAAAACCCAATAAGGTAAAATTGGGGTGGGGATGATACCCACAAACATCTTCACTACTATAGCAATAAAGTGTGCATGTTAGGGCTACAAAGTTTGATTACAATATGAAATCTACCTGGTTAAAGGTCTGCCTGGTTAAGAGCTTTAGATCATTACAATCTACCTTGTAAAAGGATTTAAACTTACAAAAAAGTAAGCACTCGACTAATAGATTTAGAAAGGTCTATTATAACGACTTTGGTAAGAGATTTCACATGATACATGGGTTAGAATGTCTCAAGAACTGATCCTTCATTATGCACTCTGATGCTGATAATGAATCTCCTCTTTCCAATACCTTCTCTGATCTAATAATCTGATGTGTCTTTACTCTATTGTTCACTTCTCTTTCACTCTACAAGATCTATGCTTCTTCACTCAAGATAACCCTTAGTACATATCTATGTATGCACACACCTCTTTCACATCTCCACAATTAAGGTTTAAGAAGCAATCTTAATATACTTCATGAATCTGGTGATTAGATCTAGATCAACGATCAGGATCAAATGCTTATGCCGCTTAGACATTCCAATTTTCTAATTGGCTCCATGCCATGCATTGGGATCAAATAATTAATGTGTAATTAACTCCATTGAAATCATTAAATGTATAAACAAGTCGGCCCAAAATGGTTTGCCTTCAAGTTTGTGCCATTCCAAACATATATGTCAAAATTGTCTTGCTCGGCACATTAAAACTCTGGCAATTAGCATGAACATGATAAAGTTTTGCTTGATTGTTGATTCACTCAGAAATCACTATCTTCTTAGCAATGAATATGCTATATTTCTCAGCCTATACTCGATAGCTCGGTCACAGTGATGACCTGCTAACCTGCCTTGATAAATGACTAAGTGTGGGACACTAATGATCAACAAAACTTAGAGATCAACAATCTTCCCCTTTTGATATTAGTGGTAAAAATAGACTTATCATTTATTTACATTCACAAAAATTTCCTAAGTAAACAATGAACTCCCCCTATGATTATACTCCATACTTACATAATACACATGCCTTACAAAATATTATGCCTGATTCTGCACACCTTTATCTGTTTCCTTATCTTATTCCCCCTTATTTTTGTCACTGATACCTGTAGGGATCAAGTTATACTTATCCAAAAATGAATTATGAAGCTATAGTGTTAGTGAAAATATTGTACCCCAACTATCCTCTACAAACTTCATGACTTGTATCTTAATTTCTAGCTCGACAGCTAGACTTACCAAACTATTTGTTATAGAGAGATGAGAATCCCTCTTGACTAGTTCATTTGTAGTTGTAAGTTCCTTATGTATAACCTCTAGATGAGGTATTAAGGAAGTCTAAATAGTTATTAACTTTTATCTAATTCCACCATCTTTAGCCATAAGCTTGGCTAATCTTCTCTGTGTATGAGTCAACTTGTCAAAATGTAAGGAGCTAGAGATAGCATCCATACTTAATGTACTCCCTGTTGACTTCAAAGCTAGTTACAATTGCTCAATAATTTTTTGGTTATCCTTGGTAAAGAATTCTACATCACATAACTTTCTATATAAGGAATAGACATTATTTGCAACTTCTTCAAGAATAATAATAAGAGAAGAAAGTTCAACCTGTTTGATAGCAATCTCTGCTAAAATCTTCTCCAAAAATTTGTTCTCAAATTTTCTCTCAGAATATTGTAGCAACTTCTCATTTGCCTCAACATTTTCATCATGAACTTTCTGCACAATACGGACTAACTATTCTTGTATTTTTGTTTGTTCATTTACATCTGTGATATCAAAAGCATTAACAAAAATATCCTTTATCTCATGTGAAACTTTCTTTTGTTGGTGCTCCCTTTTCAGTTCTTCTTGTTTCTTCTTCCTCTTCAAAAGGTCTTTCAAAGTCTGAATCTACTCATATGTCAAGTTGTCTGTATCCCATTTAGGAATCACAATCACTTCATCCAAAGTGACACTTGGACTAGGTGACTTCCTCTTATGTGACTTCTTCCTTTTGAGTTCTGAAGAGCTGATACTCGGCTCAGTTACAGTGTTATCTTTACCTTTGTCAATATTAATTTCACTTGTTGGCTTCAACTGAGTCAATATTACCTGCTGATCAGGTACACTTCCTATTTTAGGTGCAGTGGGAGTAGATGATGTAGAGTGTGGTAGATCAACCAACACTTGTATAGCCTCTTTCTCTGTAGGCTTATCTACAATTTCTTCCTTCTTATCTCCACTCTCTAATACTATTTGTACAACCTCTAAAATAGGTGGATTTGTATTAATTACCTCCTTTTTTGTGTCTATCTTTGTCTCGGTCTTAGTTGCCCAAATAGGCGATGGGATACTTGTGTCTGCTAGCTCATTTTGTTCCTTGGAATCCACATTGTTGTCTTCTCCAAGTGCGATGTCAATTGGACTATCCATTGTCAAGTATGTAACTTTCTCATCACCTATTTTCTTTTGGGTTCTAGTTTCAATTTATGCTTGATCTTTAGCAGTTTCTTTCTCCATTTATTTCAGCTCTGAGTTGTCTTCTTCTTTATCATCAGCCTTCTTAGCAATTAACCCAAAAATTTCCTTCCATATTCTGTTACTCTATTGTACTATACCTTCAATATCATTCCTCAAAATAGAATAGGCTCTCTATTTAGGAATAAACTTCCTCTTATATTGGTCAATAAACTTAGCTATCTTTTTCTTTGTCAAGTCAGGAATGATTTTAGCCAATGTTCCTTCCCTTATTTTTCATTTTGTCATCAGTGCATATTGCCACTTCTAAGACAAAATATCATATAGTTCTAAAGGAACACTATCTCCTATCTCCACAGGTGTCATTTTGAATGTTCCCATCATATCTATTAAAGCTTCTTGAATCTTATGCTTATTTACTATACTCAATTTTTCATACTTTATAGATTTGAATCCTGCTAAACCTGAATTACTTCTTAGGTTCTTACATACCTCATCAACATTGGTCATTGGTTTATATGATGCTGTAAGTTTGTTTCTTGGTACATCTGTATCTATCTCCTCATCATCTTTAGATTCCAATTATAGCTTCCTTCTTGGTCTTTTCTTAGCAAGTTGGCTCGACACAACCTTGGTTTCAACTTGTTTTCTCTTTCCTGAGCTACTCTCCCTAGCATTTTTCTTTGTAAATACTTTTTTTGTCTATGCAAGAAATGATGCCTTGGTCCTTGGTCAGTTAGCAATAGGAGGGGTAGCCTTAGGTTTAGCTTTTCTTTTTTTATTTGCCTTGGCAACTACTGGCTATTTCCCTTTACCCTTCATAGTGACCTCTTCTTTAGGCTCACTTTCCTCTTCTTCTTCTTCACTAGACATGTCTTCTCCATGTCCTGTTGACAACCCCAAAGGTGCATCCTCTACTTCTTCATCACTCTGAATTCCAACCATCTTCTTTAGATTTTTGAAAATTTTCTTCCTTTTCCTCTCCATAGTGTCAGCCTTCAAATCCATAGTGATTCTGGACATAGCTTCTTCATAGTTACCAAAATGTTTCACTGTACTGTCAATTTCTTTTGCCAATAAAGTTGTTATTGTTGCAGATGTCTCATCAATGTTTACTTCATAAGGTAATGGCCTTAGCCATGATACCCTTGGTGCTACTACTTGCACATAGGTGTAATCTATGTCTACAAGGAAACAAACATCCTCATAGTGTTTTTCAACTAGTGAACAGGGAGTTCTACTCCTTAATCTCATCTTTTTCTTGAATTCCACAAAATATGTTCCCATAACATTGTCAAAATTATTACCTAATTGCTGAATAAATTCATTGATTTGCTAAGTGATAGGTCTATTTTTTTTCCACACTATGTTTCAAAAGAAGGAAATGTATTTTGTATGTAGAAAAATATACAAACGAGAAGAGATCCAAACTTACATACTGAATTCTTTGCTCTTCTAATTGAAGAAAGGTTCTCGACCAGTTGCATTAGTTGAAGCTCGAAAAGGTCATAAGTATGATCTTCTTTATAATTTTCCAAGCCTATTCGACTACAATGGAGGGAACACTATCCAGTCGGCTTGATTGATAGAACTTATGAGCTATAACCCTCACTGCAAAATCAAGCTCCAAATCTGTAATCGTGGATATCATCATCCCTCTTTTGTTCCAAACTACTCCAGTGAGTTCTTCAATGTTTTCCTTACTTTAGCATTTCATATTTTTCTTCCTGCTTAGAAATGGATAACCTGTTACTCGATGAATGATCTCCCTTGTTATCTTGACTGGTCCATTTTCTATCCATATGTTCATGTCATGCACTGACTCAGAACAATCTTGGTCCATTCCACTCTAAATTCTCTTGGACAGTATAGGGCATGAGTTAACCCTCTCTCGGATAGGTGTTTATGTTCATCTTTTAGGGCTCCATCAATGCATAATTTATTGTAAGATGCTCGCAAATCATGATCAGCAACTTCACTTATCTTACCCATGTAGCATGACCTTATATCGTGGATCATAAGTACCTTTGATGGTATTGACGATAGGGATCCAGTCAAATCACCCTTGATAGCGCTCTTAGGAACTACACGGAAATTAAGAGGTGCACAGGTGTTTCTCCTTGCCAATTGAATGTTTAACAATTCCTTCTCCATTCTCTTCACTAGTGCAGAATAACTTGTGGCCATTTTCTCCAAAAAATAGGGTTTCAAAGATCACAAACAGAGAGTACCTTGGCAAGTAACAAAATCTGCACTTTCCACTAAAAGGTTGCCGATGGCATGCTGTAGAAATCTTCAAAAATCTTTGTTGTGTTCAAGTTCATGAATGCACAAATCACTCTTACAAGATTCTCAATCGCATGCTGAGAAGAAATGAAATAGCTCTTCCCTTTATATAGGATCCAATAGTCGAAAGTTAGGTCAGCATTAAATGTTCTTTCCGTCGAATGAGTGCCAAAAAGCTGTCCTCGGCCGACTCACAAAATTCACTTGTCACTCAGCCACCAAACAAAACTTACTCAGAACACATTAGAAATATACTGATGCTCGGCATCTATAGTGCTTTTTAACTTTGCTCACTATATAACTTAAAATATGTCCTAATGCATCTTAACATATGCAGATATGGACTTTTGCACTTTTATATGTTAGGAACTGATAAAAGATATAAAATATAAACACAATTCCTTACATACCTTTCTTTGCTTAATTAGTGATGGTGGGATCACCTGATCCATTGGATTGGGTGACCTCAGCTTCAGTAGCTTCACTGCTGCTAGGTTCTTCTTTCCTTATCCATGTCTTGTTCATCTATGCTCTAATCTTCTCAACAGTGGGAGTAGGTACCCTTGTTTTTCAATCTCTCCTAGTATGACCAATTTTCAAACAGTTATAGCAAACTAGGCTTCCATTCATCCAACTCTTAGATTTACCTCTGAAGTGTGTCTTTATGCATTTTTCTGGAACATGTCCATACTCACCATAGTAATGACAACTATGCCATGTGTTATAATCCCTATTGTAAGTGTTATCCTTCCTTGGTGCTTTTGCTTGTGTCTTTGATGTCCATTTTTGTTTAGGATTAGATCTACAATCTTGTGCTCTATGCCCAAATTTTTGACAGTTGTAAAAATTCCCATTGAATCTAGGTGTGGGAGGTGCATTGTTTTCCTTTGCCCAACATTCATGTGCTTGATGTCCAAACTTCTTACAGTTAAAGAAATAACCATTGAACTTAGGTTTAGGATTGGACTTACCATTCTTGCTTCGGCAAATGTTTGTTGTGTCTCTTGATTTTCCACAGTGATGGCATACAAGCTTGTTGTTCTTTCACTTTGCATTCCTTCTTTCACTAGTCTTAGATGATTCTCCTTGCTTAGTAGATATATGTTGTTCAGTGTGACCTAATCTAGAAGAATCTTTAGATCTTCTTGATGCTTCCATCAAATTTTCAAAATGAGTCAAGGCTTCATTAGGTATGTTCAATCTTTCATTCAGTTGTTTCTTAGATCTCAATTCATCTTTCAATTGACTGTTCTCAGATCTTAGATTCACAATTTCCATTTATTTCCTACTTATCTCATGTTTTGCAAGCAACAGTTGACTCACCATGTCAACCTGATTATTCATCATCATTTGTACTGCATGTGTCCTTTCATCAAGTCTGTCAGTCATCATTCTTTTGTCTTCTTTAGCCATATCTTTTTCATCTTTAGCTTTCTTCTTTTGTTCCACTACTTCACATAGTCTTACTACCTACATTTCTTGTTCTCTTTTTAGGTTTCTGACTTCTTCACACAATGTATCATACCTTTCTATTAGATCTATAATTGCTACATTGCTCTTAGTAGAGTCTCCATTTTGAAATAGATTTGCAGTGTCTTCTTCTTGATAATGTGTATCATTCATTTGTTTGGCCAAATCTTTTCTTTCTTGCAAGGAATTCTTTAGCTCCTATCTTGCAGTTTCAAGTTGATGCAATGCTAGCTGAATTTCAATCTTTTGATTCTCCATGACTTTACCCAACTTGTAAATATCCATCTCAAGATGTGTACTCTCAAGCTGATTAAAAAATTTTATAGGAGAATTGCACTTTGATACCAATTGTTGGAAATACAATATGGGAAAGCAAGATACTGAGAGGGGGGTGAATCACATCTTAAAAATTTTATCCTTTAAAACAAAACTTATTCACAACCATGCATAAATGAAATTTATCTATCAACTAGTAGCATCCATGATAGTAATTGAAAAACTCAAGACAACAGATTTTGGTAACCCAGAAACCCACTAAGGTAAAACTAGGGTGGGGATGATACCCACAAATATCTTCACTAATGTAGCAATAAAGTGTGCCTGTTAGGGCTACAAAGTTTGATTACAATATGCAATCTACCTGGTTAAAGGTCTACCTGGTTAAGATCTTTAGATCATTATAATCTACCTTGTAAAAGGATTTAAACTTACAACAAAGTAAGCACTCAGCTAAGAGATTTAGAAAGGTTTGTTACAACCACTATCTTAAGATATTTCACCTGATACAGTGGTTAGAATGTCTCAATAACTGATCCTTCGTTATGCACTCTAATGCTGATAACGGATCTCCTCTTTCCAATACCTTCTCTGATCTAATAATCTGATGTGTCTTTACTCTGTTGTTCAATTCTCTTTCACTCTACAAGATCTATGCTTATTCACTCAAGGTAACCCTTAGTACATCTCCCTGTATGCACACACCTCTTTCACATCTCTACAATTAGGGTTTAAGAAGCAATCTTAATATACTTCACAAATCTGGCAATTAGATCTAGATCAACAATCAGGATCAAATGCTTATGCCACTTAGGCATTCAAATTTTCTAATTGGCTCCATTCCATTCATTGGGATCAAATAATTAATGCGTAATTAACTCCTTTGAAATCATTAAATTTATGAACAAGTCAGCCCAAAATGGTTTGCCTTCAATTTTGTGTCATTCCAAACATATATGTCAAAACTGTCTTTCTCATAACATTAAAACTCTGGCGCTTGGCATGAACATGATAATCTTTTTCTTAATTGTCGAGTCACTCAGAAATCACTATCTACTCGGTAATGACTATGCCAGATTGCTCGGCCTATACTTGATAGCTCGGCCATAGTGATGACCGGCTAACCTTCCTGGATAAAGGATTAAGTGTGGGACACTAATGACCAAAAAAACTTAGAGATCAACAAATATCGTACAACAACAAGAGATATGATAAGAGATATAGAGACAAGATAACATATTGAGCACCAAAAAGGATCATCATATATATATATCAAATGTCTTAGTGTATACAAAAAGATGTGCTCTCATAAATATGGAGCGAAAATGTGTACTTTCAGTGTAGATGAATCATGTCCAATAAAATGGATCTCAAAAATCAACAATGGGATAAGACAAGGAAGGGGATGGTCAGGTATTTCTTCCTCCCTTGCCATCATTAGGAGGTGAGTGTGGAGGATCATCTTCTTTAGGTGGAGAGAATTCTCCCTCAGATCACACCAAGTACTGTGAATAAGGAAAAACCTTCTTGTCAACGGGAACCACAAGGCTACAGGAAACCACATAATATACAACTTTTCTGGTGTGTTGAGTAATCTCCCTCTAAAGAGATAGGTGCTTGAATCCAAATCCCTTGGTAAATGTCTATACTCTAGCCTTGTGCCTTGCAATAACCGTGTCTCACTCTGCAAGCTATGCCTGCACTACTGCTAGCTATGTTTGAGAGCCTCACAATCATGTCCTTAATGACCTAATCAAATCATGTGTTTCCTTTGGCTCTCTCTAAGGTCCCTCCTTTCTCGGAGGTCCCTCCTTCTCTATAGCCTCTTTTGCCTCTCAGCACTCTTGCACCACTCTCACTACATCATCTATCCTTAGGTTTGGTTGTACATCTGGCATCTCCTCCTCAGCAAGCTCTGTAGTTGGGACCCGTCCTCCTATTGATCCTAGGGTACCCATCTCCCCGTGATCTCTATGTCACCCTGACCCTAGTGTCCTGCTTTTGCTAGGACCGGCCTCTACTCCTGATCTCAACTGAGTAGGAGTACTCTGGCGTATGAGGTACCCATTGTGGTGTTCTCTACGGAGAAATCTATGCATCTTCCATAGGTTCTTTCTTTGGGTCACTCTCATTGATCCTACGAACTCTCTCTGCCAGATATGTAAATCTATGAAAAGGGTACCTAGATAGATGGTCTTAATGCTCTAGAGTAACCCCCGCATCTGCCACTCCCTCTAGATACTCACACGTTAGTTGATTGAGCCAAATCAGCTCTTGTTTACACAATGCCAGAGATAACCTATATAATGAAATTTCAAATGTTTATTCTATGATCTACAAACTCCAAGATATCTATGAATAGATAAAGAAGAAGAAGAGCATGCAAGACAAAATCATACTTCTGAAACCAGCCTCTGCACTCCTCATCCATTAATTGAGCATAGTTAGTGTACTCCGTGGAGACACTCTGAATATTAACATACTACCTCAACACTTGAGATAGCACAAATCTCTCTATAACTAGTGATGTCTTTCCCAACAGTGGGCGTGAGACAAAAAAATCTATCTAGACTGTCCTCCACTCAGCCCAAACCTCTACCTCCAAATAACGCCTCCATGTAACCAGGCTCCTGTCTTGCCCAAAAAGGGTTGTGTGATGAGACCTGAATACTTATAAACATAGGGTTGTCTGCCCTACCATGTATCCATTTTGATAGGTCTGCAAACTGGGAGATGCTCCCAGGCCCATATCTGTAAAACCACAATCCCTATAGCCATGCCTCAGATCCCCCTATAGGTCACCTTATGCATCTCCTGATACATCTATTCCAGGAGGCACTGACCCCAACCAAGCTGCTCAAGATGTGTCACCAATATCTCCAGCATCTGATCCCAATTGCACAAGAACCCTTGCTCTGATCGATCATCCATGAAGAATGAACCAATGAATCCAACAAGAACGCACTCCAAAGGCAACTACTCTCCATAGATCTCTACCAACATATCCCAAGAGATGGATCGATCTATAATCAATGGATCCTGAAATAATCAGGCTAGCACCCATAAACAAACTAAAGGTGTGGAATCATACTCTACACATACACTGGCAAAAGAAATCCAAAGAATCTTGTAGATGTCCTTAAGATTAATGGTCATCTCCCCCATCAACAAGTGAAACATTTTGTCCTCGTTGTGGAATCTCTCTACTAGCGTATTTAACATCCCATGGTTCACCCAAATATCAGGCATCTACAATAACCAAGAAATACCACAAGCTCATACATATTCCCTCTGGTCATCTAACAAACCTCTGACTAACTCCATAGTAGCAGGATAATTAGTTCTAAATTGTATGTCAGGCAACTGCACCTGCATGAAGACAAACAATAGATTTAACATCAGTATCGACATCAAATCAAAGTGAAATCACTACAATGTAATCAGAAAAGCTCACAAATAGCCTACTAAGAAAGGTGAACATGCAACTAGATGATAAAATTAGGAGAAAAATGCCTCTATTCCCATACCACAAAAGGCAAAAAAGACCAAAACTGGCCCCAAGGCTCATATGACACAGGATTAAAGGCCAGATGACAAATCAGTGTGATAGACAATTTAAGTGGTCTAATGCGATAAAAGGGGCATTGAATAATGTTGTCATGCGATAGGTGGGTCTGTCATGTGTGAAAAAAATAATATCGTCATATGACAAAGAAAATTTTAGCATATTTTTGTACGAGCCCTTTCATAGGGCTATACAACAAACTGTAGATGGTTGGAAAAAATGTACAAAAAAGATGAAAAATTGGCTAAAACAGGAAAACTTTACATGCAAGGATGAATTTTATCGACTACTTATAGGTGGCGCATAATCTCTAGGCCGTCCATGCCTCCGCACACTAGTACATTTGAGGTCAAATTCTGACGGCCATTTTTTGGATTTCCAACGCTCATTTGTCGGTATTTCGACACATGAGTTTGTCACCATTTTTGCGTAGGAAATTGCAACAGAAGACACATCCGTCAGTTTAACGACACCACATCACATCAAAAAATTGCACATGACAATAGCTTCATTATTGCATTTCCTGCAGTTCATCCATCGGCATTCTGACCACGACCTATCAAAAATATACAATCTCTGTCGGAAATAACTATCGAAAACATATCCTTTCTGACATTATAACTATTGGCATACCAACATTTTCCACCTAATTCCGACAGATATACCTATCGGATATATAGCATTTCTGTCGAAGTTCTATTGGAATAGCGACAGTCATGCAATATTTCTTTGATAGGTTGCCCTGTTGAACGTATAGCATTACTGTCGGAAGAATTGTCATAAATTATGATTCTCTAACATTTTATCTATCGAAGGCATAGCACTGCTGTCAAAAATTAATTATGAAATGTCAAAAAACCAACGGATATGCACATTAAAGATAAAACAGCTCAAGAGACCATCATAGGTTCTCTCTTTCTTCGGTCTATATTATTGATAGAATGTTTTACCTTTCATTAACTCATCAAATCTGGGGATTTGAAAGAATTTAATAGAATATTTTCATGAAAACGTATATTATTTAAGTTGGCATTGCATGAATTTATCTACTTCCTGCACTTGTAGACTATGAGGATGGCGATAAAGAAGCATGGCCATGGTAGGAGATGCTTCTTTATCACCGTCTTCATAGTATACAAGTGCGCGAAGTAGATAAATTCATGCAACGTCAACTTAAATATTATACATTGTCATGAAAATATTCTATTAAATTATTTCAAATCCCCGGATTTGATGAGCTAATGCAATATAAAACATTCTATCAATAATATAGACCGAAGAAAGAGAAAACCTATGATAGTCTTTTGAGTTGTGTTATCTTTAGTCCTAGCTACTGTCCTAGCTACCTGTCGATCGTCAAGAATAATCACCGCCTTGCATTTATGTACACTGCACAAATTGATCCCAGTCTCACAAAAACATTTTACACTT